>CABFVX010000592.1:61159-97428 GCA_902151425.1 Timema shepardi | reverse complement strand
CCCCCCACGCTGCCCGTTACACACTGGTATAAGAATTATATAAAGATATTAAAAAAATGTCTAAAAATTATAGAAAAATGTTAAGGGTGGACAACCCTTATCACTAAGGGGTATGAAAAATAGATGTTGGCCGATTCTCAGACCTACTCAATATGCTCACAAAATTTCATGAGAATCGGTCAAGCCATTTCGGAGGAGTACGGGAACGAACATTTTGACACGAGAATTTTATATATAAGATATATATATATATATATATACTTTTAATGTAAAAATTTAATTTACTCACACTGTCCAATAACACGAATATAAAAAGATAAATTTAAGGTGTTTATGCCCCATTTAAATGATAACTATTTTCTCTGGTTACCATCAGTTATTTTAAAATGGTTGTTCCCAAATATAACGAGAAAAAAAAAATTATGGCTGTAATATTCTTATCAGTTATATTTTGTAACACGTGTCATCACATTTAGCTCTAGTTGGGACTAGTTAGTGTTAAGATTCGGTATCAAATCTACTCATTAATTGATAGAGCGTTTGTCAGGGTTTCTAGAGGGTTTGAAGAGGGTTTAAATCCCCTGCTGGAATAATCTTTGGTTAGCAGCTATGGGTATGACGATGAAGAGTCAATGATATTGGGGTACGGGGTTAAGGGGGAGATATGAGTCGATTGTCGGCGTGGAGAAATAAAACAGAGCTTCGTTACCTTGCAATTAATCCCCAACTTCATCTTCCATCAATCCTCTCATGAGGCTATAAGGCTGTGTTACACGTCTTACTACCCATCTTGAATAGCCACAAAATTACACTAATAAGAAATAAAATGTGAAGGCATAATCTAGAGGATACGTATCCATATTTGCTTTGAAGAAGAATAATAAACTATTTATGAAAAATCAACACACTCGATGAGGATTTGAAGCCTGACCTCTCCGTCACCATCAAACCATACTATATGGTACTGGCACTTAGGTACACATGTACGTCAGTGTGGGTCATATGGGTCTGACTTATAGGAATAACGTTGCATTGATTACACCAACAAATAAAATATTTATTAGTCACAAGTCACAACCATTCTTTCAAGTAGAACACTATCCTCTTATTTTCTTCAATAGAAGCATTTTACATATACTTTCTGAACCATCTAGATAGTGAAAATATCACCTACCAAGTAACTTGATTCTATAAGAAACACTGAGTTTTCCTACCATTAATTATTATTCGTGCGTATAACCCGAATGGGTAGTAAGACGCGGTGCTAATAATAATAATAATTATTATTATTATTCTTATGTGTGAAATATTATATCACTGCTTCACCAATTGTGCTATTTTAGACGTTGCCATGAATATAGCATAGATTTTATAGTGTGAATGCCAATCGGGCCAAAATGTGCAGATAGATAAATATAGGGCCTAAACAAGATATTTGTATCATCCTTGGAAGGGTCTAGGGTATGTATGAGAGTCCATTAAGCTACTAAATCCGTTTTTGTGTTTTAAAACTCAGAATTCATTTTTTGTATAGTTGTATTTTAGTGAATTATGGGTACAATATAAATATTAATTTTGAATGTATTTTACACACTTTGAAGACAATTTTTAGTTTTACTACGTTTATATTAAAGTAGAAATTTGTCAAAATATTTAATTTTAATTATTAATGTCATATTTTATTTTTAAGCTTATGTGTTGCGGAATAACTATGTTATTGTGTTCACTAATTAGAAAAAATGTACAACAGACATTCATTTTGATAATTTAGCTCAACTTTAGTGATAAAATAATAATATTGTACTTTATATTAAATAAATATAACATCATTAGAGATTTATTTATTAAGAATATAAATGTTAAAATAATTGATGAATTTTAAATGCGACACACAAATGTAGCACACAAAATAAACTCCCAATAATAAAATAAATAAACACATACAAATGTGAAGGCGGGACGTGGAAAGAGCTGCACTAGAAAGGTTCCAAAGGAAGTCTGGTGGCTACTCTTGCTAATAAAACAAACAAAAGATATGATGGGGGAGAAAAGGAATTGCATTAGGACCTTTTGATAAAACTATCTTAGGGAGACTGTCGGATTGTCTGAAGAGGAAATGGAAAAGTGTGGGGATGTGAAAATAGGGTGGAGGGGGGGGGTGCTTGCAACAGAATGGGAAAGAAAACTGCCACAAACGGACATGAAAAAGTCATTATCAGCAAGTTGTTTCGCTACATCACTGAGAAAGTTACTTTTTTTTTCGTAGAGTGGAAGGGGGCGAAGGGGAAAAAAAACCTAACTCAGCAAAATTATCTCGCAACATCAGGGAAGAACTCATCATTTTGTCATTCAGCCACCAAACAAGATACCAAACATATCGACTGAGAATTAGCACCGTTGAGGACAAGAACGATCTATCATAACCATATTCTTCTGTGATCCACTTCTTACTACCCATATATACTATCTGTATATGTAGTCTAATAGAGTTGGAATATAGCGTATGTGTAACAGAATGTGGGGGAATTAGACTGGTGACAATTATCTCTTAGATAAAAACTTGGTATACCAAACTAGGATTCAAACTTGTATCCCCTTGTCACCATAAACGCCGAGAAGATGAGATTGAGGTAATTTTCCTCGCAGTTATTGGTGTGGAGAAAACCATAAAAATATTATAAACTTCTTAGCACCACGTGAAAGAGTGACATAAAATGTCTAATTGATTCATTTGGATCAATCAAAGTGCCAAATTATAAAATTCAATTTTAAATCTCGTCTCGACTTTCAACCACCTCCCACTATTTAGCAATTTCTTCATAGAACCTGTTCGGGTGTTCAACCCTAACGTATCAGGTCAATATTAATGCTACAGGTACACACCTGATTCTACCAGAGTTTAGTTTACATTTGTACTCTTTACCAACAAACTTCATAAAGAATCAAATAGCCGTAGCTATTATTTATGCTTTTTAGTGAGGAATTCTCCATTTAGATATCATAGTATGAAAATTGACACCTGGACACGGGAATCTTTGTCGTAGCATGTCAAAGCTCTAACCACTGAGCTATCAGGAATCATCCCGTGCCCAGGGTCATTCTTAATTCATATTTTAAGGCAGAGTCTGTGATGGACGTGCGGAAGTCGTCGGCTACAAATATGTGATTTTATTAAGATCACGAGCTGTCAGATAACGCAGCCACCTTCGACTCGGTAGTTGGATTATTTATTGCTGCCACTTGTACCTTTAGATGGTGAATCCCTCACTAAAGAGCATAAATAATAGCTTCGGCTATTTTATCCTTAAATATGCGATCCCTTACAATTATAATAATTGCACAAGTGTCAGCAAGAAGCCAACTAACGGGTCTAGGGTGGCTGCGTTGTCTGACAGCTCGTGATCATAATAAAATCACACATTTGTAGCCGACTATTTCCGCGCGTCCATCATAGACTCTGCCTTAAAATATGAGTGAAGAATTACCCTGGTAGTGGGTTGATTCCTGGATAGCTCAGTGGTTAGAGCACTTGCGTACCAAGCCTATGGTCCCGGGCTCGATTCCCGTGTTCAGGTGTCAATTTTCAGAAGATTGACTTAATAAAGATTAGACATTTTAAGGAATATAATAATTTAAAGGGTGCGCGAAAAAAAATCAATCTTTATCCCCCTGAATGGAATATCTCAATTAAATACGAGGAAAACATGAAGTTAGTGAAGCAGATCAAGACCCAGCCTCTTGTTCTTTAGTATGAGCTAAGCTCACAACCCTGTGTTGGGGAAAATATTTAATGTGCTCTATATTAGGGTTATTTTGAGATGACATTTTAAATTCAGATATTACACCTTAGAACAGTTTGAAGAGCTAATTTATAAAATATTAACTAAGTAATAATAAAAAGTTAATGCTTAAGGGGCTAGGTATTCTTCGTAGAAATTATTATCAATCACTCAAAACTCGCAGAAAGAAAACCTTGTTCATTGTTTAATATTAAACCTAAATTCAGTTTAAAAAAAAATATTATCTTAAGTGATATTCCTTAAGGTGAGAATGTAGGGGACGAGAGAAGAGGTGAGTTTTTTTAATTTCTTAGCAAAACTTTTTCTTTGCCAAAATATAAAAAAACATTGCTTCAGTTCAAACTTAGAGTTTACTTTTATTCACGTGATTATATAAACAATTGTTTAATTTCTTTCAAGAACACAGATACAAACTTTTTAAATGAAGATTAAAAGTTGTCACTAAATTACAAGAAACCCTGGACGGATATTCAATATATGCTAATATTACCATGTGAAGAAAATTAATGTGTATGTTTATATTGGAAGAATATTTAATTTATTTAGGACAAAAGAATATGTTGATAATGAAACTGTATTGACACTACCCTTTTCTCGCGTTTCCTAAATACCCACCTTGAAGTTAAATATCTTCACAATTCTGTATTTCTATCTGGATTGATTGATATTTCTGATTTCCTAAATTCACTAAACCAACCCTTAATTATCTTGGAACATGTTTGTTGTGGTCCTGTTAATGTTTACTTTAATGGTTTGAGGACGGCTGGATCTATGTCTCTTAGGGTTTTCTCTGTTTTCAGGAATGTGACATTTCACGTGAAACGTAGTTGAAAGAGAGCTGGTAAAACTTAAAATATTGGATTCTTCATCTCATCGGCAAATTTTGCTATACTTCACCTCCATTTTGGAGTTTTGGGTAGGTGGCCCTTATAATTTCACAAAATTTAGATCGTTTTTTTGACCAAATGGTAAATTATAAGAGGCTTAATGAGTAGAAGGAATGAGTACAAGTCTGGAAGTTCTGGTTCAATCATGATCAGTCTCTAAAATAATTGTAGGCATATAAGTTTAGAGCTTATCCACATCACGCGATGCAGAAACATTCTGTCTTGCAAGGCAGCCGGGGGTTGTTTTTTAGCTTCGTGTTTGCTAGCCTAAGCTTGATTTTTATGTTGTGTTTATATAAAACTTTTTTCTTTTAAAAGGAGGATAAATACCCTTTACAAAATAGAAGGAAGATAATGACATCTCATATCGACTGTTTGTTTGTGTGTGTGCGTGTGTGTGTGTGTGAGAGAGAGAGAGAGAGAGAGGATGCCCAAGGGGGATCATGAGGATCTTGACAGAGAATATCTTCTTTTAGGGGACGACGAACAGGGAGCTAAGAGCTAGCCAAGTTAAGGAATGGTGGAGGAGATAGGGGGATAAAGAGGAGAGGCGACCGGCCTCTGCCAAATTGGACAACTCCGCCATACATCTACACCATGTCAATACCTTTCAAGATACAAGAGAGGTGGGGGAAAGGGAGGTTCGCCATGGTATACTCGTATATTGGCAGTGTTTAACCTGCACTTTTAAACCGACTGATTTTATCGGCATAAGAACCAACTAAGAACTCTGAAAAATTCACATTAACCAGTACTTCGCACTTGAATTCATCACTTAGATAAAGGACGCCATGATTTAATACGCTTATAAATTAAAACTCTAACCCGTAATCGACCGACCTAAGGTAACAAGATCTAAATATAATAGATTTTTTGTAACTCAGAAGTAAAAGTTCGAATCATGGTTGGGTGCATTATGGTTAGTACTCTCAATGTGACTTTTAACTGTGAAATATGCATATCTTCTTCACGCCGATGTGGGTTTAATTCCTCCGAAATAATTCTCTCAATCCATCCTCAACCAACAAAAATAGTGGTAAATGTCTCTATGTTGAGAGTACTAAATAAAAAACATTAAGTTTTTGCCGCTGGTCCTGCACAGATAATTACGTTATTTCAGTTTGGTATTCATGTAAATCCTTAATAAATTGTTGATTTTCTCGTTTATTGAGTTATACAGTTCATTTAACACTAAGGGGTAGAGGAAAAGGGGGTAACTGACGGCTATCAGAAGATTTTTATTGCAAACGTTGAATTAAATTTAATAATTAACATATGTGGAAACAATTATTATTTTCTAAGTAATACTCAACTATCCATCAAAAGGGTTAATAAACTCTTCTAATAAAAGTTAACTAAAGATTACTGCATTACTGGTTGTTTTTTTTGTAGCTGATTTGAATAACAAAATGCATTAATAAAACTATTGTGTTTATTGTTTCATGGTTGTGGCTACTAGATATGTTATAGTGTATGAAATGATAAATTAAAATTTTAATATTTACACTATTATCTGCGTACAGCTATCCCTACCAAAATAAATTATGTGTTTTTATAAACAGACTAACACAATTGAAGATGATTTGTTTGATTTCAACAACAGCCTTCATTTTGTCTGGTTTGCGATCTTAATTTGTGAAGAGAACGCAGCCTTTTATAAACTCTCGTATTTAACAGGTTTTTAAGCGAATCAAAGACACCACTTCCACATTTCGGTTCTATGTTATGAATTTTACTTAAGCTTACAACCTAATTTTAAACCATTTGGTAGCTAATATGTTCCTTTGTTTATCTGTAATATGAATTATTTCAAAGTTCATCATCCGGCTACTCAGTGAACTTAAATCTTGACCACAATTTGTATAATAAACTAACTCAACGTAGGTATTCGTTGTTGGTCAGAATGGTTGTAGGGAGAGGTGGGAGTCTTACAATGCTCACATAATAGGAGGAAAGATTGGTTGTTTTACTGAAGATTGTGAAAATGTGCACACAATTACATCAAATATGATGTTTATGGTAGAGCTAAACTATTTATAGTAGAACATTCACCAATTTAAGATTTGCTCTGAGAAATAGGGTCCTATGGAAACACTAGGAGCATCATTTAAGCAATCTGTTCTTAATGCTCACGTCGCTGAGTTCGTTACCCACGTGAATAGATCGTCCTGTTGTGACGATGTTAACGCTAATAGTAATAATACTTAGAACTTGCGAAGACCACACCGTACACTGTACAGTCTATCGCCCACGTTGTAGTCGTAACATGAACTCATGTATGATGTACCCGGGACATAGAAAAGTTAATACACCAGATACACAGCCTCCAGGATAAAATGGCTGCGCTCAATGGGAGAGCTTGAATCCTTCAACAGCTGGATCATTAATTAGGTGCAGTCTCCAGTGACAATATCACTATCAAGCAGACGTTTTAAAAACTATTCAACTCAGACTGTAAGTTACAAAGAAAACATAGAATACAAAGGTTACTTTTTGTTCAAGTGAATGTTTGCAAATTGTCTGGTTGTAAAAAATCTCCAAATACCTTCGACTAGTTACTTGTCTGGATAGGTTTGTTCATTGAAAGGGGATGAGGGTGTGAGTCGGGGTGGCGGGAGGGTTGCTAGTAGCTAAACTATATTTTGTTCAGACAGCCTACCCTTCTCAACGAGTTATTTAAGAGTTAGTTGTTTCACTTGGATGTGCCGTTTTCACCGAGGACTGCAACTAGAACTCCCCTGTGCCCAAAGACTCAACCTTGCTCAAAGAACACTTCGAAACTTTAGTAAGGCTGAATGTCTGGTGTATACCTTGTCTGAGACTCAAGCTTAGCAAACCATGTTCCTCTCCTCCTTGTTGGCTGTTCCCCATCTATGGATCAGCCGTCCTCGTTTCTAGTCAACTTGAGAGCGTTTCCTCACAATACCCATATTTCTGAAAGGCTCTACTTCTGCTTAATCACCTCTCTTGGCCCCAATCAGTGAGTAGTTAAGTCCTTCAAGAAGGGCCAGTTGGTTGTTAACATTGTATACTTATTTGACAGAAGAGAGTTAAATCAGAAACTACCCTACTTGCAGTAATGGCGTATTCACAGCTGCATTCGCAATTCAGTTTATTGACATTCTTCATCTTGATGATTTCCTGGTTGTGACATAACTATTAAATGTGTTTATAGAGATAATAAATAAACTAAGCTGAGAGCATTACAGTATTATGGCTACCCTTGGTCAATTTTATTCATGTCAATGTGATGTTATTTAGCACCGCGTCTTACTAACCGTTCGGGTTATACGCTTTAGTACTAACTATGCCAATGGGTACGGAATTAGGAAGTTTGAATTTTGAAGGAAGTGAACCCGCATTTGTGTTGAGGGATAATGGAAAACCATTTAGGAAAAACCACCCTTGGTTCACCCGACCAAGATTCTAACCTCGATCTCCCTGTCCTCGTCAGTAAGGTGCTTAGGACCACGATATCACTCCTCCACTAGCATTTTCACTAACTTTCTTGCAAACCACCCGGTGTTTCTCGCCCGTCTGGAGTTTGACACTCGGTAGAGTACGGTACTCATCAATTTTTATATCGAGCTATTTATAAATGACCACCACTGTGGAATCTGAAACATCGAGACTACGCAAGCAGAGACTAACCAAGTCTCCGTTCTTAAAAAAAGAAGTTTACGAAGAAATAAACTTATCCATCCCTTTTAATCATGTGTGTATGTAGTTGAATAACTATTGTCACTTAATCTAATATTTAAGTGATTACCCATTTTACTTTATCATATCGAGAGAAAGTATTATAGTAGGGAAAAAATTATATATTGAGTTTATAATGAATCTTTACGTTTTATTTGAACCCGTGCCCAATAAAGTGTATTTTACAATTCTACCTGTCTGTCCGTTTGTCCCTGACCACGGATCCAAAACGGTTAGATGGATTTTGCTCAAACTTTATATTTATATTGTATAGGGATATATGTCATGAAATGTTTTTGATTTTGACTTTAGATCTCAAATTAAGGGTAGTTTACTGATGAGTTGTATTTTAAATCTCTAAATATTTGGCAATAGCTCTAACAATTTTTATTGAAACTTATATTTTAGACTTCTATCATTCATTTATGGGCAAAAATTCGATGAAGTGTAGTTTACTAATGACAGTTTCTCAAAAACTTAAAATATTTGAAAAATTGAAATAAAGATTTGTTTCTAAATGGGTATCTTGGTGGTGTTTGTTATGAAAATTAACAATGTATACATTTTGTTTTTGGGGCAATTGTTTTTAAGGTTAGCTTATTTATGACTAATTTTTCAAATATTTATAATATTTAAGAAATGTCTCCAGCGATGTAGTTCAAAATGGGTAGTCTACTTAGTACGTTTCTTCCTAAAATAAATAATCGTATATTGGTTTTACATGTAAACATTAATTTAATAGTAGTTACAGGATGAATGAATTTAGAAATATTTGATTTTTAATTCACATATCAAGATTATCAAGGTGATGTTTTGGTTGATTTTAACTTTAATACAATTAACAATCAGAATGGTTTCCTAGTAGACTTAATGAAGAAGTGGAGTGAGACGCCTGGGATAGATAATAATAAATCTACAACCAACCACAATACACGAATGGATGTAATCTTTTGTAACGTTACAAGTCTCAACTGCTGGCTCTAAGAAAGTTACTTTTCTGATAATGAACCAATATTTGGTCAGTTTGAATTATAAACTCAAAATGTTTATAATTTATTGGATTCTTTTCTTTTACCTGAATATTTTGATAGTGAACTTACAATTTTTTTATTTCAAGTATATATTTTTATGAATTTCAAACTTTACTAAACTATATGAAAAAGCTTGTACGATTTTTTCGCACCATTTATTTTATTTCAATAATTTGTCTATTACAATTATTATATACTGTTATTATAAAAGTTATAATTAATTTAAGTTGTAGGCCTACTAACTGTAGGTTCGATAAAATAGTTCACTACTGAGCAGTATATTTTCCCCTCATATCAAACTCTGATCTATTAATCATCCCCTTCATTACCCCTTACAATAATACATAACATTTCCTTTCCCTTTTGGTCCCACCTACATTTGCATTCTTATTGGCCACCCGCTGATTCTTTCTGCATATATTTGCGAAGTTAAAGCTAGGGGAGAAACGATGTTGTGTGCAGGATTCTCTTTATTGGAACATCAGTTTTCAAATCAAGGAATGGTGCAGTGATTATAATAAAAGAGTGTGAGGAGAAAAATCAGCTAAGATAGATTGTGTAGAATTAGCATTTCTTAGTCATCACTATAAAGTAAAAAAAACCATAACGAACATTTTCTTTAATAGTAAATAACTTACCAGCAGCCCTGTGGGCAAAATACCTCCTTCAATGCTCTTAAATTTACCAAAGTCCTAAGATTTTTCTTTGGTTTTCAAGTTAAAATATCTCCCATAACTTCTTCTTGGATTTAAAAAAAATATATTTATTTTGTAATCAGTTTAGCCAGAAAATGACTGAATATTGTTTTAAATAAAGCATTACATCCACATAGAATAGCCGTTATACACCTGGTTTAGGAAGTCTCACAATTCTTGTAAAAATAAAAATAAAAACAAACATTCACAAACGTCGTTTTGCCTAGTTTTAAAGAATGTCCTTGATAAATATAATTTAAATTAATCCATGCATTTGGCAGTAATAATGGAACAAATATACATATAGATGAAATGATATTATGCAATGCAAAAAAAAAAAGCTGACTGTATCACTTTCTTTCAAAGCCAATTACGAGTTAACACGCTTTATTAGATTTCCAGCTCCCTTAAGTTTCAACTAAATATGCTAGTGAAAGAAACACATGTAATTGAAATTCACAGGGGACATAACATTTTAGAAAGGGATCATTTATGAAAGGAACGATCGAGAAAGTTAAGGGAGTTATGTCCTCTACACATGGGATTTACAGTAAATCTGGCAAGTTCAGTAAGAATCAGCCAGTTTTTATTTTAATTTGTTGCTAGTTCTAGCTCTTTGTATAGTATTCGAGCACCTAATCATCTAATCACCTCGTTATTATTTTCTAGTTCCTGTGAAATTATATATTAGGTTTTGTGGGATTGTCTTTCATAGGATTAATGTATTTATTCTTGATCATAGTTGACAGATCATCAACAAATTTATATATAGTTCAATTCTTCAATATTCTTATCTGAATCTCAGACTATTATAGCCCTCCCAGGTATAGAGAGTCAATAATGATGTCATCAGAATAAAAATAGTGACACAGATCTCTGTTCCAAGCTATAAAGTATAGAGAGTCAGTCATGATGTCATCAGGAGAAAAATAGTGACACAGATCTCTGTTCCAAACTATACAGTATAGAGAGTCACTTATGATGTCATCAGGAGAAAAATAGTGACACAGATCTCTGTTCCAAACTATACGGTATAGAGAGTCAATCATGATGTCATCAGGAGAAAAAAGTGACACAGATCTCTGGTCCAAACTATACAGTATAGAGAGACAGTCATGATGTCATCAGGAGAGAAATAGTGACACAGATCTCTGGTCCAGACTATACAGTATAGAGAGTCACTTATGATGTCATCAGGAGAAAAATAGTGACACAGATCTCTGGTCCAAACTATACAGTATAGAGAGTCAGTCATGATGTCATCAAGAGATAAATAGTGACACATATCTCTGGTCCAAACTATACGGTATAGAGAGACAGTCATGATGTCATCAGGAGATAAATAATGACTCAGATATCTGGTCCAGACTATACAGTATAGAGAGACAGTCATGATGTCATAAGAAGAGAAATAGCGACACAGATCTCTGGTCCAAACTCTAAAGTATAGAGTGTCAGTCATTATGTCATCAGGAGAGAAATAGTGCCACAGATCTCTGGTCCAGACTATACAGTATAGAGAGACACTTATGATGTCATCAGGAGATAAATAGTGTCACAGATCTCTGGTACAGACTATACAGTATAGAGAGACAGTCATGATGTCATCAGGAGATAAATAATGACTCAGATATCTGGTCCAGACTATACAGTATAGAGAGACAGTCATGATGTCATAAGAAGAGAAATAGCGACACAGATCTCTGGTCCAAACTCTAAAGTATAGAGTGTCAGTCATTATGTCATCAGGAGAGAAATAGTGCCACAGATCTCTGGTCCAGACTATACAGTATAGAGAGACACTTATGATGTCATCAGGAGATAAATAGTGTCACAGATCTCTGGTACAGACTATACAGTATAGAGAGACAGTCATGATGTCATCAGGAGATAAATAATGACTCAGATATCTGGTCCAGACTATACAGTATAGAGAGACAGTCATGATGTCATAAGAAGAGAAATAGCGACACAGATCTCTGGTCCAAACTATAAAGTATAGAGTGTCAGTCATTATGTCATCAGGAGAGAAATAGTGCCACAGATCTCTGGTCCAGACTATACAGTATAGAGAGACACTTATGATGTCATCAGGAGATAAATAGTGTCACAGATCTCTGGTACAGACTATACAGTATAGAGAGACAGTCATGATGTCATCAGGAGATAAATAATGACTCAGATATCTGGTCCAGACTATACAGTATAGAGAGACAGTCATGATGTCATAAGAAGAGAAATAGCGACACAGATCTCTGGTCCAAACTATAAAGTATAGAGTGTCAGTCATTATGTCATCAGGAGAGAAATAGTGCCACAGATCTCTGGTCCAGACTATACAGTATAGAGAGACACTTATGATGTCATCAGGAGATAAATAGTGTCACAGATCTCTGGTACAGACTATACAGTATAGAGAGACAGTCATGATGTCATCAGGAGATAAATAATGACTCAGATATCTGGTCCAGACTATACAGTATAGAGAGACAGTCATGATGTCATAAGAAGAGAAATAGCGACACAGATCTCTGGTCCAAACTATAAAGTATAGAGTGTCAGTCATTATGTCATCAGGAGAGAAATAGTGCCACAGATCTCTGGTCCAGACTATACAGTATAGAGAGACACTTATGATGTCATCAGGAGATAAATAGTGTCACAGATCTCTGGTACAGACTATACAGTATAGAGAGACAGTCATGATGTCATCAGGAGATAAATAATGACTCAGATATCTGGTCCAGACTATACAGTATAAAGAGTCAGTCATGATGTTATCAGGAGAGAAATAGTGTCACAGATCTCTGGTACAGACTATACAGTATAGAGAGACAGTCATGATGGTATCAGGAGAGAAATAGTGACACAGATCTTTGGTCCAGACTATACAGTATAGAGAGACAGTCATGATGTGGTTGAGGCCTTGCTGAGAGAGGTAGCGCCACTGGCAATGGAAGAAGTCACAGAGGGGCTGTAAAACTGTCCTCAGGATTTATAGGTGGCCTGGAGCGCGACGACCTCATCGGTGAAGCCACCTCAGGATGGGTTGAAAGGTGGGGGTAGGGTTTTCCCTTATTCACCTCACTCACACACGCCAAGTCGAAATTGAGTCCCTCCACGAACAGGGGGTGAGGAAGTATATGATGTTGAAAATTCTGGTAAGGAAGTGAACATCATTTATGATGTCTACAGTCAACACGTATTAGAAATGTTGTTTACTTCTTGCAACTATTTTTCATAAATTATAAGTTAAGACTCAGATATACTACTAAAAAAATAGAAATAATTGATTAGTAAATTTGTTTTCTTTGTTTCATTACTCCTTATGTACGTACGTCCAGAATTGGAACGTTACTGGAATACTTCATCCCGACATGTTTCGACACTTATGGTGTCATAATCATAGAAACTGTAAAACGAAATTCAAGAAGCATGAAGACAAAATAAGATTTAAAAATGTACAATCAGTGAATAAGAAATACTGTTATACAACAAAGAATTCATAAAAATAATAAGAATAATTAAACAAACAAACTTACAAAGTCGTTGGAAAAGACTAAGCGAGCTACACAAGGTAAAGTTTAGAAGACCATGATGAAATAGTGTTAATTTGAGACACAGCTCGTTTATCACTAGTCTTTTGTTTTTACATACACTTTTTTTCTCTCGGACCACACCCTAGTCAGTTAATAACATCTCGCCATCGTATAAACATAAAGTGTCTTTCCCAACGACTTGTGTGAACATTCTTATTCTTTTTATGAACTCATTATTGTATAACGGTATTTATTAGTCACTGATTGTAAATCTTTGAATCTTATTTTGTCTTCATGCTTCTTGAATTTCGTTTTACAGTTTCCAAATAAATTTTACAATCAATCCTACACTTTATATATATACATAAACATTATATATAGACAATATATATACATAAACATTATATATAAACAATATATATATTTAAACATTATATATATATATATATAAATAGTTATTCGATTCCACCTAAATCCACACACCCCAAATTGGTGTTAACTATTATTATTAGCACCACGTCTTACTACCCATTCGGGTTGTACGCAACTACGCTAGTGTGTAATGGTAGGGTGATTGTGAGATTAAATAGAGGACCTATAGTTTAACGTGGGATCCGAACCATGGTGAAGGCCTGGCATTCCACACATTCACAAGTTTTGATTAATACACGTCTTGTCAGAGATGAAGAAAGGGTTTGACAATCAGATACATCTGTGCAAAGACCGAGGATTGAATCCCGTACCCCTAGCACAAAAGTCTGAGACCTTACCCCTAGACCACCAGGTCACCCTTGATGTTAACTGTTAAGGAAATTGATCAATACTGGTTCTAATCCTTACATTTTGTTTTAAAATCCAAGAAATAGATTTAAAAAGCTTGAAATGTTTTATGTATGGATACAATTCCAACAAAAAGAGGCACAACAACAGTTTAAAAGTACTTTTTGTACAAATAAATATATGATGAAGGTTTTCACGAGATAAAATGCACGCTCACTAACGTAACATCAAATTCATATTAAACTAAATAAAAAAAAAGTTGCATTAAATACTACTTAGCAAACCATGATTAAGGCCTTGAGATAAGAAAAATTATTTCAAGGTGATATTTATTTCTTCATATTTTATAGTAATAATATATGTTGATGAGCATTTCATAAATATACATTGGATTAGTGATGCAAATTTGATAAGTATTGGATAAGTTATAGAATCATTGGATAAATTAATTAAATTAAAAATGTGTTTACTTTTAATGAAATGAACAACTAAGCTAAATAATAATAAATAAGTTACAAAAATTGATAATTTAAAGTATTATCCTAATCAAGCTAGCTAGATGTTTTAATACTGTGTAATGATTAGAACAATTCATTTGGAAAAGTAAATGGAAGTTTTGCAACATGCAAATTACCTGGGCTCCACAATTTTTCGAACATAGGAACGTTTAAATAAGAATCAATAAAAAATTGTAATAAAAAACTATTCAGATCCTAGTCACTAATTAATTGACCCACTAACCAGCCCTTGCAGTCAGTAATGCCATAAGCTAAAAAAAAGGATTTTTGTATAAAAATATGTGAATTCTATTTGATGCTTTTTATCAAATCATTTAACAATCCTTACATTTCAGTGTATTGAAATAAATATGTTATTACCAAAAGCTAATTTCCTTATTAATAAACCATATCTACTTTTCTCCAACAATTCGGTCAATAATATATATATATATATGCATGTTATTTTACTGTATTGTGCATTAGAATATTTTGTTTCCTAAATAATGCGTTCCTTGATCAGAAGTGTGTGTTTCGAAATGCTCCAGACTCCAACTGGTGGAGTTGTAGAGTATCCATCTTACCCCTAGCGGCAAGTCCAGGAACTACCAAGGGGACATTTTACTGTTATATTATGGTAGTATATCACGAAGCGGCCTCGCATCCTTCGTCACCATACGGCCGTCAGGGACCCTTCAAACAAATCTCCTTGATTCGTTCGGCTTGACTTCAGCATATATAGGAGGAGGGGAGTAACTGTGGGCTACAGATACAGGAGGAATGGCGGGGAAAGGGATGGTGAGGGGAGAAGTTTGCAAATAATGTGGAACATCCCTCCAGTTCCAAACGTGGGGCCAACCTTATAAAAAATAAACACGCTATTCAATGTGGTTTCGTTTTAGTTTTTGGTCAAATATTTTTATTATATCACAACCTCTCATCTAGAGAAAGTATTGTGATCGTCAAAAACGTAATTAAATATGATATTTTGATGAATATCGACGTTTCATAACGCACTGAGCCCTAAAACGTGATTATGTCGTATGCGTGTCTGTATCTCTCGATCTATAGCCGAAACGATTTTACCGATCGGGCTAAAACTTGGAAATTTGGGTTTTCATAAGTTTCCCGAGAGAATTTAAAAAAAATTATATATGTAATCCTAAAATTAAGGTTAGTTTATTTAATAACAATGCGTATAGACTAAGTAGATAGTAGGACGCGGTGATTAAAAAAACTAATTTACAGACGGCCAAAAAAAATCTGTTTTATCAAATTTGTTGCTAATGATTTTGATTGAAATTTATCTCAGATTATTGTTCAACATTACAAATAAAATGGAAATTCTATTTTTTTTCCCGGAAAATGTCTCTGAGGTTACCTTATATAGAGGATATTCCCCATTTTGATCACATCACAGTAACTCTTTGAGATATTAAATAATTTAACATTGTGAAAATTTTAAGACTATTAAAAATAAAACTTATTTACGTGATAAATTATCTTTATCAAACCAATAGTTTGCGAGCTATAAGCAAATAATTTTTTTATGGAGGTATTTGAAATAGGGAATTTGTTGTGATGCTCTACGGTTGACAAACACTTTTATTATACATATATTTGTAGCGAAATATTTTATTTCGTTTAGACTATGCTCTTTGGTAGAAATGTCAATATTATATATTATTTTATTTCACATTTGTATTAGGAGTTTTATGAAACGCTTACATTTTTAGGTTAAGGAGCTAGAAACTCTGCAGTGCACAGAACCATTAATTTAACGTTATCATTCATAGTTAGGGCTGTGTTATCAAAAGAAAAGTTTTAATTACATTAATTATTGATATCAAAATTTTAATCTGTAAAAATGTATTATATACAGTAATAATAATTTTAACTTTTCCATCATAGTTGTATTTTAATATTTATTTATATACTGAAAATTATGATTTAACCATATTATACTACACTTATGTCTATCACGTGTATGCTATGTTTTGGAATTTGGAAGGTATGACAGATACTAGATAGTATTGTATTATGGAAATTATAAAAGGTTTTACCATGCCAGCTAGAGTTCCTCTTGCTTGGCAAATAGAAAATGTGAGAATTTAGAAATATTTTACTTTGTTCTCCATCCACAGTCCATCATAGTAAACATTTAATCCAAACATGAGTGAAGATATAAAAAGGTTGTTTCTTTCCATACCGATCCGATACCGGAGTGAGTACTAATATCAGTAAAATTATCAGAAAAAAATTATCGAGTAAAAAATATCAAAAGAAAAATAGCAATATTAGTAAAATATATAAATGTTTTCCACATTCCTATTCGTAGTATTTTACTTGATATAAATAAAGGTAATTTCCTGATATTTAAATATTACTCCAATATAATATATATAAACATAAATATAATATTAATATTTATTTTTATGTAGCCCATAGCAGATCTTAAGCATTCAAAGGTCTATATAATCAGGTCTGGTTTTCAAGTGCCAGCGCGGTATTGAATGGAATTTATACTGTGACCAGATCTACTGAGATGTTTTATCTTTTCCCCTATCAAGAGAAGATATTTTTATCATGGACATTTTTTGACCTTGATTTTATGATAGATCTTGTGTTTTATGTGCATGCTAAGACCCCAAAAGTTGGATTTTACCATTCTCTTTTTGTCCTTCTGTCTGTCTGCTTATCCCTAGCAACAGAACTAAAATAGTTTGACGGATTTTGCTCAAACTTGATATCTAGGTGTATAGGAACATATTTCGCCAAATTTTTTATTTTTATTTTTACACTAGTCCTCAAATTAAGGCTAGTTACTGTTGATGATATTTTTGGAATTCCAATATTTTGAAAATTTCTTTTTTCATTTTGTTTGAAATGGATATTTATGAAGTAGTTTCACCTCCTAATTAGCCCTATTTACTTGGTTTTTGGGTAAATATTTGCTAAGGTGAGGAATTAGGGGACGCGAGAAAAGGCGTTTTTGCAGTGTTTATGGCAAAACAATTTTTGGTCATGATGTATTAAATATTGCTTCCATACAATCATGAAGCTTATTTTTTTACATGGTGACCTAAATATTTATTTAATATCTATCAAGGGCTTTCTGGAATTAAATAAAAACTTTTTCGCTTCATTTAAAAAGTTTGTCATTAAATGCCGCTATGCTAATGAAAGATATTCATCAATTGTTAATATCACCATGTAAGGAAAATTAAACTCTATATTTGTACCGTAACAATATTTTATGAATTTCCCACCAAACTAAACAGAATGGTATTAGATTAAGATAAAAATATATTTATAATGAATACAGTTTTAATATAATTTTTGTCTCATAATATATATCAATATTTGTTGGGTTTTTTTGGTCTTTTTTCCCCTAACATTTTATGTTATTTTAGCGCAAATTTGAGGTTAAGTTGGCCAGTCCGTAATTTCATTCGTACTACTCCCCCTAAACACATAAAGCGTCTATGCCCCCTTCCCCTTATACTCCCCCTCCACCCCCGTTCCTCCCTAAATGGCCGTGCGCTTTGATTTGACTAGCACTCCGTTGAATCATCCATCTTCCACCCGCCAATTCCCTTGTCTTCGGTTTTTTTTGTCCGCTTGAAGGATTTTTTTTAGTCGTTTGTTGAATCCTCCTGTGCTTTCAGTTAAAAAATATATAGGATTTTAGACGAGCACTTATTTGTTTGTGGGGGGGCGAGGAGCTAAAATACATTTTAAAGTACTGTATTAGATATAGTTTTTTTTTAAATGTACACAAGAAGTAATTAGTCATTTTTGTTTATTAAAATATCCTTTTAAACTATTCTAGGGATCTTGTCGTGTAGGGTGTTGTGATCTTTATAAATGGGATTGTCTCTGTCTTGGAGCTTAATGTTTTTAAATCTCAGCCGGGTTCTATAGGAGTAATTTTTCATTGAGATTTCACTGTAGATTCATTATGCCATCGCCAAGAAAATTCAAGTGTACTTTCTTTAAGATAAGCTTCCCCTACAAAACCATTTAATACATGCCCGTTAGAAGAAAAAAAACCTTGTGATTAAAGATACTAATAGCCATTCTATTAACGTATAATCCAAACGGGTAGTAAAATACGGCGCGAAAAAAAAATTGTGGTGGTAAAAAATAAAAAAATCCTCTTAAAATTATACTATACACTTTAAACCATTTAACGAAACTTATGTGCGAATTTTAAAAGAGACTAAAAACACTTTTATGCATACAAAAGTCAAGACTACTTAACAAAGGCAAGTCTACAAGGCTACGTATTTTATTTGTGATAAGAACCACAGGTTCAAAATTTACTTATTTATATTACTACATTTATTTAAAATCTTTAAAGGGTTTATTATTATTATTATTATTACACACAAGAA
Organism: Timema shepardi; assembly: GCA_902151425.1. Taxonomy (NCBI): domain Eukaryota; kingdom Metazoa; phylum Arthropoda; class Insecta; order Phasmatodea; family Timematidae; genus Timema; species Timema shepardi. Next base: position 78,103 of record CABFVX010000592.1, on the reverse strand, counting down.
CTGTACATACAATATATAAGCTATTTATAAATATACTGTATATTATATTAATATGGAAGGCTGGTTTGAACCTTAAAAACCACTAAAGATAACCTCAAATATTTCATATTATCCTGTTGTGAGCCTATTAAAAATCTCTTTATATTATATATTTGAGGAAGGCTAGATATATTCACAACCATTTAATTTTATTTGATAATAGTGAAATTAAACGTAAAATATTGTTTAAAATGATATCATCTGCCCTTTTCAAGATTTTTACATTCTTAAGCCCATAGTTTAAGTTTTTTAATTTCCATCTGGAGCTGAATCATGGGCTGAGACAAAATCTTGAATTAACGATTTTTTTTATAAATGTGTAAATTCTGCAAGTCTGCAACGAGTCTAAACGCTACGGTAGGTGGCCCTCTTAAGTCAGTTTAGCGTTTCAGAAGAATCTAATGAGTACTTGTCTGTTTTGTGGTTAATGTTCTTTGCAGACCAACCATGAGGGAAGGGGGAAGACTATTACTACCATGGTACTGGGCCTAGCCCAAGATCCAAAATAACTATTTTTTTTAATGATTTTAGATTAAATAGAATCAAACGTGAATGGTAAGCAATAAAATGCCCATTCATTTATTCTGAGAGACTGTTCGTGCCCAGTAGTCCGGTACTCTTGTAATTCATTTGAAAGTGTTTGAAGTCACAAGGATTCTATTATTTTTTTCCTTGAAATAAATTTTAAGTGTGAGGAGGGTCGGGCAGTTATTCAATTTCAATATACATTTAATTATTTTATTATGAGCATAATGTTTCAATGTTCAGTTACGAATAATTTGAATGAATTGCTTTTGTTTTGTTAAAAGTGACCAACGATTTTAAAACAAACGTACAACTCTAAGTCAAGCTGTGGACAAGTAGCAAGAGGGTTGGAGGGGGATTTCTCCCCCTGGGAAATAAATTTTGTCCCCCTTCCTTTTGATTGGAATAAACTAGCCCTATCTCCTAGAATAAGTTTACCTGCATCTAGATTTATTTAACTCACTTTTGATATTATTGAATACTAAGCAGAAAAATGGTATTGTATCAAACTTCAAATAGCTTCTAGATATATTTATTTTTAAAAACTTTGGCAGAGAAGGATAACAATTAATGATTAAATGATTTGATTAAATAAAACATTTTTAGACAAAGACCAGTATTAATAGCTTTTAGAAGCATCTAATTTGATAAACATTTGCAGTCAAGGACCACTTAAAAATCTTCTAGCTTGAGGCACCCAGTCAATAAAATTTACAGGGGTATAAAATTCAAAATAACATCTGAGAGTATCCAACTTTCCAAAATTTGCTAGAAAGGACCCACTCTAAATAACTTAGGAAAATATCAAACTAAAAAAAGATAAAAACCACTTCAAATAGCTTATGTAATAGGCATCTAATTTTACAAAAGATTCCAGACAAAGTCCTCTCTAAATGGCTTATAGGGACAATCATTTTTTTTAATTGTTGGAGAAAGACCACTCCTAATAACTTATAGATAGGTGTAAGTTACAAAAATAACTCATATCTTCACTTATCTTCCGGGAGCATCATATTTTCAAACATTCGCCTAGGGTTCCCGACCCCCTATATTTTTAGGGTCATAGCTCTTCAAAACCACTATTAATTTGATAATTTAATTTACCCCCTAGACAAATAACGTTTCAACCACCACTGAAGTCGAGTAGAACCAAGAGAAGGGGGCCCACACCTTAACCCTGGTACTGGGCTGTCTGAGTACCTGGTGGACTTGGCTCTTGGTGCAGCCTCAAAGCCGTGGTGGATAGAGGCCTAGAGCACTGGTTTGTAAATTGTGGGTACCGACCCTGGTACTGGGCTGTCTGAGTACCTGGTGGACTTGGCTCTTGGTGCAGCCTCAAAGACGTGGTGGATAGAGGCCTAGAGCACTGGTTTGTAAATTGTGGATACCGACCCTGGTACTGGGCTGTCTGAGTACTTGCTGGACTTGGCTCTTGGTGCAGCCTCAAGGCCGTGGTGGATAGAGGCCTAGAGCACTGGTTTGTAAATTGTGGATACCGACCCTGGTAATGGGCTGTCTGAGTACCTGGTGGACTTGGCTCTTGGTGCAGCCTCAAAGCCGTGGTGGATAGAAGCCTAGAGCACTACTTTGTAAATTGTGGGTACCGACCCTGGTACTGGGCTGTCAGAGTACCTGGTGGACTTAGATCTTGGTGCAGCCTCAAAGCCGTGGTGGATAGAAGCCTAGAGCACTGCTTTGTAAATTGTGGATACCGACCCTGGTACTGGGCTGTCTGAGTACCTGGTGGACTTGGCTCTTGGTGCAGCCTCAAAGACGTGGTGGATAGAGGCCTAGAGCACTGGTTTGTAAATTGTGGGTACCGACCCTGGTACTGGGCTGTCTGAGTACCTGGTGGACTTGGCTCTTGGTGCAGCCTCAAAGACGTGGTGGATAGAGGCCTAGAGCACTGGTTTGTAAATTGTGGGTACCGACCCTGGTACTGGGCTGTCTGAGTACCTGCTGGTCTTAGATCTTGGTGCAGCCTCAAAGCCGTGGTGGATAGAGGCCTAGAGCACTGCTTTGTAAATTGTGGATACCGACCCCTGAAGGGGCTACGAAAAATATTCTAGGGGACAATGTAAACATTAACAAACACGAATAAATAAAATACTTAGGCCTACTATATAATTTTTAAATTTATATTACAACACAAACTTTCATTTTATATTTGTTTATTTTATTACAAGAATAAATGGCATCTGTAATGATCCCAAGAACACCATTTTAATAATCATACATTTCATCAACTAACATAAACTAACAGCTCCCTTTGGTTGAAAAGAACAGTTGTTAATACTGGATTGATTATGACAAAAAAAACTAGCGCATCCATTTAAAAAATAATTATTATTACTTATTATTATTATTATTTGTATATTACTTTTTAATTTCCTTATTTTTATCTCCATATCTGAAGATTGAAAATTATAGTCTATAATTAGGCTAGTTACATTAAATGTGGAGAAAGAAATATATACTGTACTTAAGTTGTTAGTCTATCTTTATAATACGTTATTATTGTCACTCAACAAAACAAAATATATCGGAACAGTGAGATTGTAAATACATTACGATATAGATCATAGATACAAGGCAGTTTCATATAATGTAGACAACGAAAAAGAGTCTTAATATGAAATGGTGATTCCCTACTTTAAATATAACTTAATATATAAGTTTTTTGCAATAAGTATGTTCATTTTTTCCGATTTTATTTGAAAATTAAATAACAAAACACTGGAATATAAAAAGATAAATTTAACTTAATCATTAGCCTGGGGTGGCTAATAATTTTGCTTCATATATAGGAGTCGCAAATAAATAAATAAATTTAAAAGCTTGTCGCTTTGAGCACAAAGCGTTGGAATTCAATATATATTTACAAGGAAGATATGAAAAAAAATCGACCATGTGGAATTCGTGGGACTTCACTAGCCAGAAATTTCATTAGTGGGTAAATCGATGAGAATATCGGCACATACTTTGCTGCGCTTTTCTCTTACTTACGTCAGATGCTTATATGTGAACATAACGTCATATCTCGAGTGTTGAGAACCAATACTGTGTAACTGACTGGGTAGTATAAAAAATAGTCAACATACATACGAGTCAGGAACATCAAAACACAATATTTTATTTAGATTTGGGTCGAATATACAGTATTTTAAAAATATGTACCGCTGAAATTTTTCGGTGTTTGGTTACTTACCGTTATATTTCTATTCGGCTACAATAATGTATTGTATTGAAATTAGAGTAAACTAACCCGCCTCAGTGGCGTTGTTTGCTAGCGCGCTGGTCGTGTTGAGCTTAATTGCTGAGGACGGGGAGATCGAGGTTCAAATCTCGGTCGGGGGAACTGGGGTGGTTTTTCCTAAATGGTTTTCCACTCTCCCTCCATGCAAATGCGGGCTCACTTCCTCTAATTCACCCTTCCCAATTCATATTCCCTTAGCGTAATTAGTACTTAAAAGCGTATAACCCGAACGGGTACTAAGACGCGGTGCTAAATATTAGAGTAAACTAGAAATTAAAAATTGAAAACTATATTCTTATAAATTTGAAATTGAATGTATGATTAGAATTTTGAATTGATGTTAGGCAATATTTTTTTAAACAAGTAATACATGCATACAACATGTTATTGATAGGGTACTAATTGGAATTAAGGTGGCATAAGTAAAAAATAAGGTTGTTGTTGTTTTTTAGCACTTAGTCTTACTACCCCTTGGGGCTAAACACTTATATACTAATTGCACTAATAATTTAGGAATTATGAAGCTTATATTGAGAGGAAGTATACCTGCATTTGCAGGGAGGGAGAGTGGAAAACCATACTCGGTACACCAAACCGAGATTCGAAACTCTATCTCCCCGTAATCGGCGTTCTATTCTACTGCGTGAGTGGCGCGTTAGACCAAGCAGCCACTGAAATGCGTCAAAATGAAGTTGTTGATTTAAACATATCCGGTTTAAAACTCATGTTTCTAAAACAAAATCTTAAACATGTACTGTACTGTATGAATGCTCTTATTCAATTATTAAATAAAATCAAAATATTCATAAGTTAACAAAATTATTAACAATTTATTTATCAAATACTCTTAACACTTGCAGCTTGTTGCAAGCTATTCAGTACGTTACTAGTAAACAACACGAGTAGGAATCTAGACCAAAGGGACTATTTTACGCTCTTTGAAAGCATCCCACTAATCACCAGATATATGTTTGCATAAACGTTGGTTCCATACTGACTAACTAAACCCTCCCATTTCCCTACATTAGCTTTTAAATTTGTTCCTACCCACTGGCTCCGTGCACCATACATATTTCAACAAGTTTAGCTTTCATTTCGAACTACACACATATTAAGCATATTTAATATTTCCAGTGACACACGGTAGAAATGTTTACAGACGGAAATGGTTTTGGCATAACGAGGTCGCTACCCAAATCCCCCTTTTTTTCCCCCTCACCTCTAACTTCTATTGGCTGATGACATTATCGCTACGTCAAGTTAGTTTAGTTAGCGGTACAGTGCAGAGAGTAGCTTCTCTCTGCCCGTCGAATCAACAAATCAACCCTTCGTTCCTATTTCGCCCGAACGTGCCTCTGAATGGTTGAACAAAAAGTCAAAACAGCTTTGATAAACATTCGAATATATGAACTTACATAACATATATTAGGTTTTATTTTTGTAGAAAAATACTTGGCAGTAAAAGAAAAACTATTTTGAATGCTTTTAGTCCACCGAGTCTTACTACCCATCCCGATTATTTAGATTCAACTACATTAATAGGGTAGAGATAAGGAAGTACAAATTTAGAGGAAATATGGTGTGAGGGTGAGGGATAATTTATGAATAACTACCCCGCCCCCCACCCTCAGTATATTGCAGAGATTCCAGATCCATCCCCATCAGCAGGAGTCAGTCTATTTCGAGAGTGACGCCTCAAACAATGTGACTCCCAATGCGAGTTTTTTCTAAATATGTGTTTGTTCAGAAAGTATCAATGCTTAAAATAAATATAATTCAAGCTCTTGACAATACAACTTGACATAAATAATGCTTTTTTTGAATGAAGTAGTTCTTGAAAAAGGCACTTGCTTCAATTCTGTTTGGTGCCAACAATTATTTTAATTAAGGTCGTTTGATAATAAAACTGTTAGGTTGGGATATGAAGGGGAATTATGTGAAGTATAAATATCTTATACCATGTCTCACTACCCGTCTGGATATTCTACATTTAATTACACTAATGGGGTTGAGGACAGGAATATATATTTTTTTAATTTATTTGAAGTATTTATTAATATGCATTTTCTGAAATTATAGATTATATTAGCACACAAGAATTTCTATGAGTGAGAACGAAAGAGCCTATAAATTTTGTCTGTAAAAAAATCTCACATAATTTTCGGGGCTATTTTAGATGTCACAATTGACATGGGACTTCACCTCCCCTCAAAAAGAAGTTGTGCTACGGATTATTATCGCTCAAGAAAAATCCGATGACCCCGGCTGGGTTTGAACCCACGAACATCGGTTCCTTATGCGAGCACCTTAACCCAAGACCCCCGAAGTTATTATAAATATAGAGTTTAGAGCAAATGTATGTGCATTTCGATGGTGGCGATTGGAAGAACCAATAGGGGATACAATTTTCAGTATATCCTGCCGAGCAGGTAATTGTAAGTAATTGCAATAGCACTAACCGTGTCAGCGATGAAAAAACACAAATTTGAAGACTCATCCAAACAAGATCCATACCTGTCCTCAGAATATAATGTTAGCCATTATGCCAACTCAGCTGGAGAATATAGCTTGGTGACTTATTCTGAGTTAAATAATGCAATTCCTGGACTCGGATATTATACATACTATAATTTATGGACTCAAATATTACGTATATACAGGAATATACTTGTCGTGAGACAGAACCCCTAGTAGTAATATGTATATATAAATACATATAAGTCTGTATATGATTTTTTAGCACTGCATCATTTTATTTTCAGGCTATACGTAAATGTACTGATTACGAAATTTAGTTAGGGTTGAGTAGGATTAAAATTTAGATTAATTTATCGTGATACGGATTTTTTTTATATATTTGTGCCACGATTGGGCATTAATTATGGTGATACGGTATTTTATTGTTGTGCTATGCCCTGTGATTTGAGCATTATTTATAATGCTATCTGGGTCTTATGATGATGACACGTACAGTACATGCCTTACTGCACACTTGTAAACTGTGATGTTACCTGATTACATATGATACTTATAATTATGAAATGAGCTAAACTTTTGATGTTGCACACGATTTATTTAAATGATTACACCTTCGCTACTGAAGATATAATATAAAATGACACGGGTTTTTGTTAAATTATGGATTGTTTTTGTGTGATGTTACACGTTCGGCACTCTGAGTAATGTTTGCTTTGTAGATTTATGTTACTTCTACTTAATATATTATTGGCACTGTTAATATATTACCGCCACTGTTTAAACTATCCACTTGATTAATCTAAATATGGATCGGCTCATTTGTGACCTACCCCTTGCTTCTTGGACCCCTTGTTACCAGAGTCAAAACTAACTAATAGAAAAACTCCTGGCAACCTGATGTTGTGAAGGCTGTATTCCTTTTGGGCAGAGGTAGCCAGAATGTCACAGGCTTTTCTAACTCAACGGAGTTGATATTTACTTTTAAAAAAGCTTAAAACTTAGTGTATTGAAATCATTTCTAAAATCGCGTGACTCTACATGGAGGAATTATTAAAAGGATATTTTACATACAGTTCTTTAAAGAAAAATACACTTCATCCATGACTTTTGTAATATATGAGAAGGGTTCAAAACAGTATTATTACAAAGAGTGGCAGCGTTTGCGTGAAAGAAAAGTATAAAGCCCCATCATTGGTAGTATAATCTAACACAAGAGTGATGTTTTAGAACATGTGGCCACCAAAGCAGGTGTCTGTATATGCAGTATGTCTATACATATATTCATAAATATAATATAGCTCATATATATACATATGTATGTATATAAGTAGAGATACATATATATATATATATGTGTGAGTGTGAAAAGCGATGGAAAAGGCCGAAGTATAAATAGGAGTTGGGATGAGAGTGAAAAACATATATGAGAATAACAGGAGCTGTGATAATACGGAGAGTGGGAGGACGCAGTGGTTTCAAATAAAAAATGTAGTGAAGCAGGAGAGTGCCCTCTGACTACTACTATTTGTAATGATAGTGAAAATAGTCATGAATAAAGTGGCAGCAAGTCTCGGGGAAGAAAGAATTACAGTTATGATGACAGATGATGACTTGATGGTAAGTGGGAGAAGGAAGAAAAAGTACAGGAGCAGCAACAGGAATGGAATTAGGAAAGAAGTAATGTGGATTGAAATATAGGGGGAGAGGGGGTTACTATGTAAAGGTGGAATTAGAAAGAATCTAATGGGAAGAGGACATCAAGTAGAGTTGTTCTTTTTGGTGTGTATAATACCTGCTATGGAGAAGAGAAGTGAGCAGCTGTCACGAGGAGGAATAAGATTAGGAATTAAGCTATCTGGGGAAGAGTAGGGTTACTGGGAGGGCAAGAAATAGTAGAGGAAGCAAAGCTGAGATGGTATGGGCATGTAATGAGGATGGAAAAGAAGAGGATGCCGAATAAAATGATGGAAATAAAATATTTAGGAAAATGACCGCAAGGGAGTCCAAGAAAGAGATGGGAGAAGCAGTGTGTAAGTTAAAGGAGAAAAATTGGTGATAGGAAAGAGAAATATTGAAACATTTTACTTAACTGACCTGGCCAAAGGTTGGAAATATGTATGACGATTATGATGATATGTACATCACATGGTGTACCATGACATGTGGGACCCACTTCAGTGGTGGAAGGGAGAACCAAAAACAATGGAAAACGCCCATATAAGCATTTGTCCTATTTGACTTTATTTCCAAATAATATTCATCTTTACACTCTATAGTTATATGGAGCTGCTTAACATTAAAGAAAGTGATCAAAATGGTAACCTTCTGCCTGAATTCAAGCCCACTGTCGTCTTGTCGTAGTGCCACACTCTTTCAAAAAATAAATTGCATTGAAATGCTTTCATTCAGGCAGAGGTTGGCCATTTTAACTTACTATAAAGTTAAACTGTTGGTAGAGCAATTTAATATTTATTCATTATGATATTGGTACAATTTTTATGCATATGTTGTAGTTCTGTTGATAGTATTTGTTCTTGGCTGATCTGTATTTAGTTTTTCAATTCATATTAATATTTTAGTTAATAAACTACTTTCAATCCAGTAATGTCTGATGTTCGTAGAATAAACGTTCTATAAACCTGTGGAGGCACGTTTTCACAAACATGACTATTACTGGGAAACAAGATCAAATGGGACACATGTTTATATGAACTTGTTTCATTGTTATTGTGTCTCCTGACTACCGCTGAAGTGGGCACCACATGTAAATTAGCACTCTGTATACCAGTTCATATACATACAAATTTTAATAGAAACCAAATAGTAATTTTTTAAGTTTAATTTTAGTCAATAATATGATAAAAAATTGTTTTCATAAATTGAAAATTAATCATTCAATCGAAATAAGTGTTAATTATATTTTTTCGAATTTAAAAAAAGAGATAAAATTAGTTTCTACGGTTTATCCTTGCATATATTTTTAAAAAAAATTAGGTTAGTTAAATGAAGCTAGTTATTTCAAATATTTTTACGAAGTAAATCGAGAATCTTTACGACACCATATTAAAAAAAAACACGGTGGTAGTAAAATTGGAATATTAATCCCAAATAAAATATTGTTTCAAATGTATCTCAATGCTAAGAGCATTAAACATGACTACTTTAACTCTACATCGATATCCGTTAAAATTTATGGCAAGTTTGAAATGGTAAACGTAAATTTTCTCGACAAAATAAGGTTACATTGAAAATAACTGTTGTTGGTTTATTTTCAGAAAAATATTTCATTGGTTCACTTTATCTAATATTGATATGGCCGACAATTTACTGGTAATATAGAAATCACATAAAACAACGTAAACCACAATAAAGATGGCTCATAAGTTTCTTAATATCTCCCTTTCTATACAGATCCTTTTTTATTTGTGTCTTGTTGAGGTTTTTATTTAGTTCTAAGACTATTGAAGCAATGTGGTTAGTTTAGTTCTCGAGTACTACTTTCCATATTTCTGAATTAATTTTCTGTCTTAACTAGAGTGAATAAATTGTACTACGCTGAAGAGTTTGGAATATACTTGTTCCCAATATCCAGAAGAAAAAAGTACCCCCTAGCTCACTAATGCATCATGCAAAAAGTTTGTAGTGACAGCACCAAACTGTTGCCTTTAGATTTTAGAAATGTATATCGGAAACTAGATTAATAAAAATAGAATATATGTTGTTATTTTAATTTTTCTTACTAAGCTAAAATTCCCCTCCACCGTTTGAAATATTTGAAATTTAAATTTCTAGGCTTAGATTGGTTTAGGAAAAACTTCAGGAATCACGTCTCAATCTCTTTATCTTTCTTTCTTTCTCTCTCTCTCTCTCTCTCTCTCTCTCTCTATATATATACACACACTTCAGGAATCACAGTCAAACAGAATCACGTCTCTCTCCTCTCTCTAGATATATATATATATACTTCAGGAATAACTTCACGCTCTCTCTCTCTCTCTTTATCTCTCTCACTCACTCACTCTCTCTATATATATATGTGTAAAATCCTCTTAAGTCAACAACCTTAAAGTTGGTTTGATATGATTTTTATCCATCCTGGACTGTGTATGTACTCAGCTTTTTGTTTGGTCAGGGCTACCCACACCATCGGGTGTAAGTCCTATGTACTAGGGGAGTTCAGAAAGTTTGGTGTCAACCCGTCGCCTGTCACACTAAATTTATATGAGCGAGCGTGAAAGGTCTTAACAGTTTTGTTAGGTATTTTCATATAACTTCCAGAGTTATTTTGCATGACACAATTTACGTGTGACTAAAAGATGTATATTAAGCCTCGAAAGGAAGTTGTGTTACAGATTTATATCGCTCAAGAAAAATTCGTTGACCTCGGCTGGGTTTGAGCCCACGGATATCGTGTACCTGAGGTGAGCACTTTACCCCAAGACCACCGTGGTTGACTTTCTCTCTTTAAATATACTTAAAGACACAAACATTTTTTTAATAAATACTTTACATGGGACTATCTATATCAACTCTATTTTAAAATGAAATTATTTTATCTTTGTAATCATTATTTAAGTAAATTTCATTTAACAATAGAATAAATACTACGTGCTACAGCGATATAATAAACACCGAACTCATTCTTATATTATATTTAACTGCGAATGGTGGGGCTAATAATAATAATAATAATAATAATAATAATAATAAAATTTTTTATTATTATTAGCACCGCGTCTTACTACCCGTTCGGGTTATACGCACTTACGCTAATGTGTAGTGGTAGGGTGATTGTGATATGAAATGGAGGACCTACAGTTCAACGTGGGATCCGAACCACGGTGGAGGACTGGCATTCCCCACATTCACAAGATGTCTTGTCAGAGGTGAAGGAAGGGTTTGGTAATCAGATAAATCTGTGCCGGGACCGAGGATTGAACCCCAGCCACCAGCACAGAAGTCTGACACATTACCCCTAGACCGCCAGGTCACCGGTTAATAATTAATGTTGAAAGCCCAACCGTATTCACTGGGAATGGCTTAGCCTATCTAAGGAACAGGGAATTCGGATAATAAACAAATTAGTTTTTCGTATGTTATTCATATTTTCTCAAATCTTATAACTTTCTGTGTTTACTCTCAATATAATACAGAGATACGAAATTTATGCATGATATCATCATCCTTTGTTTTGTAAAATCATAATTTTAAATATAATTGACTCAAAAGTCTACAATTTTTAAAATGTATTGATCTTTTTAAATGTTTGTTATAATTTAAAGACTCGTTTATTATAATGTGTCATAATTTGTAATTATTATTACCAATTTTTACAAATATTAATCAAATGTCATGCATTTATATTATTTTTATCACATTATGCATTTATGTCTTTCACGTTAAATCGATACAATTGTACAACTTAAAGCATACCATTACCTACTAAAGTAGGGTATGCATAATCACACAGCAAGGAATACAAAGGTAATAAAAGTTTATTAAATAACACTTAGGAATATACATAAGCATAGAAAATGGTAATTCAATTGGTTTCACCTCATAGATAAATAAGGTATACCTTGAAACACAAGTATATAAATCAATGAAACGGCCAAACATCAGACTGCTGGCCACTAGGGTCACTGCCAGCTCGCAGTATACCTTGGAACACGAGTATATAAATAAATGAAACGGCCAAACATCAGACTGCTGGCCACTAGGGTCACTGCCAGCTCGCAGTATACCTTGGAACACTAGTATATAAATAAATGAAACGGCCAAACATCAGACTGCTGGCCACTAGGGTCACTGCCAGCTCGCAGTATACCTTGGAACACTAGTATATAAATAAATGAAACGGCCAAACATCAGACTGCTGGCCACTAGGGTCACTGCCAGCTCGCAGTATACCTTGGAACACTAGTATATAAATAAATGAAACGGCCAAACATCAGACTGCTGGCCACTAGGGTCACTGCCAGCTCGCAGTATACCTTGGAACACTAGTATATAAATAAATGAAACGGCCAAACATCAGACTGCTGGCCACTAGGGTCACTGCCAGCTCGCAGTATACCTTGGAACACTAGTATATAAATAAATGAAACGGCCAAACATCAGACTGCTGGCCACAAGAGTCACTGCCAGCTCGCAGTGTACCTTGGACAGAACACTATGAGATAAGGAATGATATCTTTAATTAATCTCGTGAGGCAAGTAGCGTATTGTAATTATAAATTAGCCAATCCATTAAGATATATAGTAGGATGCAAGAAAAATACTCGTCAATTGGGTCAATACAAAACGAATATTGAATTAGGCTTTGTAAAGATACATATCACAACATGAGTGGTAGACTATAAAAGTTCCCTTAGATAAGCTCATTAGCTCATACCGCCCTCAGCTACCTCCGTACTTAAAAGTTCTGACAACAATTTATTGTTTCGCCAGCAATGTATTGCCTTTCAATAATAAATTATATACTGCACGAACGTCATAGCCACAATACAGAGAAGCTAACCACGTTCCACTAGTGCACAAATAATATGCCCCAATTTGGAATCACAGAAATAGCCGTGGTAGACTATTGCTGGGCTCACGATCAAACCTTTACAATTATGTTGTACTCAGAATGAAGATCAGCATCTACAAGCTCTTGGCTTAAGAAGCCTGTCAAAAGGCACATACATGCAAACAACACAGTGAGCCGTCACGGCCTCGCGTAGATAATTCAAACCAAAAAGAGGCACAATAAAAAATACTAAATAAGTTAAGGTTAAATGGGCCCATCGATAGGCCTGGAAGACCCAATTAGGTCAACAATCATGTCTGGTAACTCCCAGATGCTGTGGGCTTACGTTTCCCTAGCTATCCTACAGTAAGGGTAGCTTCACAACTAACCAAACGCTAAAGCGTTTCTATATTTAACTATACCCAGCAAGCACATCCTAAAAAAAATACTATCAATTCACAAAGGGATACAAGCTGGTAAATTAAGAACATCAATTTTAAGCCTATCATGTATTTATACTACAAAATTTGGTTCACGCAACCAACTACTCCAAGCTGGCTAGTGTTTTTAATGTAGGCATTCCCATGAAATTAAGTACACATTACATACTATCTAACAAAACAAACAGTAGGCTCTGAGGGAGCCTGACTAGCATCTAATACTATATTTGCTGGGCCGACTAATTCACAATCATAGAGCGAAGTAAGCTTGAAAAGGACTATAGCACCATCGAATGAGTTCAGTTAAACCAGCCCATTTGATGGCCGTAACAAATCACAATTCCAAGCTAGTACTTCTTTATCCTAATTCTGATGGTAGGGCAGTCCAAGCGTGAGCTGTGTACCCACAATTGAAGGATCTGATGATTGCATACCCGCTGTGGCGGGGGCTTACGCCAGCCATCCCTGTTATCGACTCCCCTAGATGCCATAGCACTCAAGGGCTGGCTGGCTATGGTGGTCTGCTGTTATAAATATGTAGAGAATCAAGAGTTAGTCAACCGGTCAGCACCAAACGATAAAAAGTTCTGTTTATTAAAAATTAGCTCGTACCACCAAAAACACAAACTCCCCGACTGGCACCAACACAAAAGAGAGGGGAAGGAGTGAGAATACAACCAACTACGTCTCATCATCACAGTTCAAGAAGAAGGGCAAGCGGATGAGTGACGAGCCGAAAAACAGAAAACATGGGAAAATCGAAGATTACCTGCTTTTCTTAGTAGAGATCTTAGCGCTCTGGTGTCAATTGATGGAGATAGCCTCAGGACATAACTACAGTATCGGGTCAGCTATGGGAACTTCAAACTGCAGCGTCGTGGACACATTGTTGATATCTTGGAAGTAGACACAGTCAATTACTTGTAAATGCTAAATGTCCATTAGCTCGGCACAAACTGAACCTCACTAAAAAAAAATTGAATTTTTGAATAAAGTAGCCTATGAAGTTTATCATTGTTATTTTCCCAGCCTCATTTCCCATTTATGCATGTGCACTTACTAAACAATTACATTGTTCAGCCTTTATCCTTTATATAGATTCATTAATAATATTAGTGTCAAAACCTTCTCATGAGAAAATAAATTCAATATATAATAATTTATAATGTTTGGGGCGAGATTCAAAAATCTACCTTGAACTATTTTCTAATACAATAAAATGGCATAATTAAGTTAATTGGCTAAAATATATCTTTAATATAATACAAAAAAGGGTTACTATCAAGGCCCGGAATGTGATGCGCTTAGGAATCCAAAACATGTACTTAAGCATTGGGTATTAATGCTCCCAAAAACAAAATAAATGCCCTTGGAAAAAAAACCACTTATAAAACCTGTTTTTATATCCTCAAAAATACAAAAGATACTCTTAAAAATGTAAGTAATACATTTAAAATCAAAATGTTCTTCTTGTTTGTTTATGTCAATGACTGAGGAATTCTGGAGAGGAAGAAATAAATAATAGTTTGTATGACGACTTTACGTTTTAAAGTTACTAAAATAGGCAGAACATTTATTGTGCGCGAGAAAGAAAGATATAATTAATTACATTTCATCTTATATTTGCCTTATTCTGCATTGCAAAGCATAACGAAGGTCATTTTCAGATTCTCATATGTGATTGATCGGCGATTATCGGCCAAGAGTTTTTTGTACCTGGTGAATCTGCGCTCTACATCCACGATTGTTATTGGAGAACTCCTAAGGTATGGAATGACACCCGGTGATATGTCTTCTTTAATGTCTTGTAAAGAGTCACTTTTAACGTCAATAACGTTAATGATTTTACACACTGTTTAGAATTCAGAATTTTTTTTATCAACAGATGGCTAAAAATATAGATATACCCTTTCTCAAACAAATAAAACTAATTTTTTAACATGTTTATGAAAATAAATCACTATATATCGAATTGTAACCCGATGAAAATATGCCGAGGTAAAATTTTTACTTACTATGTCAAAGGAATTTGTGGTAAAACATAACGTAAATACAGATATTTTGTGATTTTTGTGCAAATTTACTCTTTAAGATTATTTTTTAGAGATTTCAGGAACTTTATCTTAATGGCATCCATTCATTAAGCATATTCCGTAAATGATAAATATATTGTGTTTTTGTTAGTGATAAATTGTAGACTTTCATATGATGATTTTGGAAGTAAGTACTTTTATTTGAATTAAAATGTATTGAAATCGATTTATTAAATTTGTATCTCTCTCTTAAAAAATTTAGAACATATTTCGGCAAAATTTTGTAGATGGAAATCAGTTTCGTATGGATCCAGAAATCCTTTTCAAAATGAATAGTTTCACTTTTTAAATAAATAAATGAGTATTGTTTTAGTGGTTTTGGAGCTTCAGAATGGTCATAAGAAATACTGCAGAGTGAGGATTATGCTCCTTCAGTCATACGGGGTCCTTAATTGTATTTTATCTCTAGGGTTGTCATCAAAGAGTGAGCGTGGAAGTACGGGTCAGCTCCCCCTCCCTCCTACACTCCTCTGTCCTCTAACAGCAGGCCACATAGCCTACTGTCACATAAAGCGTTCTCTTCCGGAAGGGCCTACATTCTAACCGCCTTCATTCTTTGACCAAAGTATTCTGTAGCCTTGTGTCTATTGACACAGAGGTATTTCTCCCTTCCTGTTCTTGCGATGAGCGCAAATATCAGCGAGCCTATGTACAGAGTCTATCTCACTAAGGAACATGGTATATTGTATCTACACCCATGCGCACGGACCCCTCTATGTGGTCCGAACATCAAAGGAGCCAACATTTTAGTAATGAAATTCCTTTATCGTAATTATTCCCCTATACTAACTACGTATGCCCCCCCTTCGCCTTCATTTTTCCTAACTTCAATACATACACGATGAACTTTTTGTTATAGTCTACACATAATTAATGATTTTAAGGCATATATATATACTAGGATGATCATTCATCCCCGATTTTGAAGGCCAATCCTCAAAACAATACTTTATATCGTGAATGTTTTTTGTACCCGATTTTCTAGATTACTTAATGCAATTTAAAATGTACAAACAGCCTAAGTTTTCACGCAATGTTTATTGAATGTTTAATATAAAGTAATGGCTTTCAAAGTTGGAACGTCAATTGTTGTCTAGGACCATTATGACAATATTGAGAATATGTGTATGGACATAAAATTATTCTAACGCTATAAATCACATTTAGCAACAAAGTCACCATAAGAACAGAGTTTAACAAGAAATTTTAAAATGTATTCTAAAATCTCCAAATAAACAACAATAATCATAAAGTTTTTACTATGTAATACAGCTACACTATAGATTATTCAAGAATATTTATTATTATGACATGAATTATAAAGCTTATCAATCACAAAAAATAAAAATCATCTTCAGCTGTACTTTCACAATCATCGGTGGTTGAATGTTCTACTCTAAGAGGACGGTCAAACTGGGCGCGCGAGGGACTAAAATATAAAATAGAACACACTGGTTGTAATGATAGGTGGCCAGACTGGGCGCGCGAGGGACTAAAATATAAAATAGAACACACTGGTTGTAATGAGAGGTGGCCAGACTGGGCGCGCGAGGGACTAAAATATAAAATAGAACACACTGGTTGTAATGAGAGGTGGCCAGA
>CABFVX010000592.1:44707-59285 GCA_902151425.1 Timema shepardi | reverse complement strand
TTAACACATTTGCAATTAATGGCCTAATTTAATTGGTAAGACCATAAATATATGTAAGCCCGATATGTTAAAATACTTCAATATTATAATCAAAGTAGGCCTTTACCAATAATAATTCCCATTAGTTTGAAGAGTATGAAAAAACCACAGCAATAAATAAGTTCTAAGAATCACCTTCAGTTCACTGACCCTTCGAATCTTACCTCCCAGTAAAAAGCTATGAAGTGCAACGCACCATTCCGCCAATGGTGCGGCTAATCTGATTTTAAAACACTTCAGTACATTAAAAATATTTGTTGTAAGAATTTTCGAGGAGCAGAGATGTACCAAGTGTCTTTGACAGAGACATCTTCTCTAATGAACTAGGGTCTGCTAATTGCGTGCTCGCTTGCAGGCTTGTCAGTCTGGCCGAACCCTTAGTGTGTAGAGAGGATCAGAGCACTACAACAATAAATCACTTCTCAAAAACCACCGCCAGTTCACTGAGCCAAGATTCGAACCTTTACCTCCTTGTCAACAACTATCGAGGGCTAACTGCTAATTACGAGCTAGCTCACCAGTTTGGCCACGCAGTCGATAACTCGCTCACTTTATCGTACGCTTGTCGGTCTGGTCAAACCCTAAGGCGTCACTCTTGCAATATACTTGACTGATGGTGACGTGGAGATGAGGGTTCGTATCCTGAAAGGTATACTGAGGTAATTTTTAAAATATTGTTTTACACTATCTCTGCATGAAAATGCTGTTACACTTCCTTTATATCCATCCTTTATCATCCCGAAGTGCATAAATGCCCGTATAAAACATAACATTCTGAATGGGTAGTAAGACGTGGTGCTGAAAACACACCTGTACTTTTGTAAGCATACATGGATATTCAAAATTGTTGAACAAAGTTTAACTTTAAAGAATATTGCATGTTCTCTTACCATCTTTAGTCTTGTTAAAAACTAAACAAATTTAGCCATGAGTAAGTTAGGATTCAATATTAATAAAGGATTACCACTATTATCAATTATTAAATAAAATTGACCAAAGTCAATGAATAAAAAACGTGGATATTATTGAGACTTCGCTTCTATCGACTATAATAACTGATACCAACATGTACACCATTGTATTTATAAAAGCTTAATTTCATATCATAGCTTCAAAAATAATATTAAGTAAAATATTAACTCAGGAGATAGGGAATCGAAATGAATAAATATTTTATATATATTTTTTATAAGAAAAATGAGAAACTTCATGGCTTTGTGTGCCCATACCAAACCACTATTTATAGATGCCTAATAAAAACTTATAAAAGAACCCTTACTTCCTAAACTCGAGGTTTTTTAATGTTCCCTCCAACCGAAAAAAATACCATCCCCTACCTCTCATAAAACCATAAATGTTTATTTCGGAGGAGATGCTAAGATCGTAATGTTTGATAACAACGCATTAAGGGAAGTCCTATATCCTCCCCCAAGGTTGGTTGGTTAGTAAGTCAGAGAAAGGGTTGTTCTCCTTACAGTATCGTTTGCTGCTAGTATGTGTTTTCAGATCCTTTTTTCAGTACTCGCGAATACCACTGGTGTAAGCATTATTAAGTATGGATTAAGGTGACCACTCATCGCCGAAATAATACATAGGTCCTAGAATTATTTGGTCCTTACTTTGAATAAATTAACAAATGCAATTTAAATGTATGTGAATTCAATTTAAAAGTTTGTTTCTACAGTGTGTATGTTTAAAATCTAGCACCAATGCATATTACCGTAGCATGCGACGAATATTTATCTTTCACAAATACGCTGTCTTAATTTTTGTATACAAATAATAGCTTTTCTCGTTGTGGGCTCCACCGCTAAGCCCCTAGTGAGTGTAAACTAATGTAATTCCAGCGTTGTTTTGAACGTTGATTTATATTTACAATTTTATGCTTGTTGCTGCTCCATAAGTGTGTGAGAAAATTCAAAATGTGCAAAATTTACCTAAAATCAAAAAATCTAGCTCTGGTGCAATCAGTTTTTTGATAGCTCTTAACATTTTGCCACAAGAGGACTCCAAAGATGGGTCCGTACCGACTTTAAAGTTGCTCCCACATTTTGAATTTTTTTCGGGAGCTAGAAGATTTATAAAAATCTTTTTGGAATTTTTTCGCCGGTAACAGGCTAGAAGTTATAAGTTTGCCAATTTTAACATTTCTAGCTCTGGAAGTGGGTAAACATTAATGTCAGTGATTGAGTGAGTCAGCCATGTGGATTTATATTATAGTAATACTTGCAGTTATTTTTACTAGGTGATCACGCACTTAAGTAAAGGTAACGTCTTGAACATTTTTGACTGTTTATTACACGTATAGGTTTATTGAAACTAATTTTCAATGAAATATTAATATTTTTAATTTATATTAATAATTTTAGTATTAATTACATTATCGTTAATCATAATTTTAATATTTATTATATATAAGTAATATTAACAACATAAATATTTCTTTGTGTACACAGCATAGGAATATCTAGCTATAGTAAATTTCATCCCTATGCATTAATTACTTTACCTTGACAATGGTACGGAAAAATCATAAACTAGCGAGTTTAAAACCCTATGACTCGTGAACCGTAACTTATTTGAAATAATTGAATCAATATTTATAGCTTATAGAAGATACACTTGTTAAAATTGAGCAATACAATTTTTATGGTTTATTTATCTTAGTCACACTAATGTGATAAGGATGAGAAAGGTTGAATTTAGAGGAAATGTAACTGTATTGGTGTGAAGGTAGAGTGGAAAAACATTTATAAAAGAAAACAACCCTACACATTGGATTTTCAACAGTTTTTTAATATATTTTGTGGTGATTTCGTAGTTTACTAGATTTTTTCTCTTCATTTATTAGTTTATGGTTAGATTCCACAATATTGATAACACATATTCAAGAATTATTGAGATTAATATGTGTGGAATTTCAAACTAAACGAACGTTTCTACAGGCGCATAATTTATATATTCTAGGCGAACACATTTTTTTTTGCATAAAAACCGCAGGAAAAGTAAGCTTGGCTCTGGTTCCTTAACATCTCACCTAACCTAGGCAAATATGCCAATCTAGGTTACACACAATTCTAAAGTAAAAAATAGCATGCCTCTGCTAAGCTTCAAAATTTCAAATCTGAATCCTTAGATGATCTGATGTGAAGTTCCAAGCCTAAATACTTGAAAGATTCGAATCGAGCCCAGAATTTCAAATCCAAATATTTAAATGTAGTTCAAACTTTAAATTTAAAGGTCAAACATTTCAATAAGTTTGAAGCGTTGCATTTGATTCAAAATGGCTGCCTCTGTGATTGGCCATTCCCTCCGTCCCATCGCGCCACCGGCAGGAGTCTCTGCAACCCTAATAACACGGGCTTGGCTTTACGTTATTTGAAATTATTACAAGATAGATAGATTTCTTAAGATAAAAATCACGTGGATATATATATATATATATGTGGATATATATATATATATATATATATATATATATGATTAACGTATTTTTCAACTTAACTGTGTTAAACGTGATATTGATGTCTTTTTAATGGAACATATCAACAATTTCAAGATAATATTTGACTAGGATTTGATTTGGAAAAAGATTCATGATAAAATATTTTGTATCGATTCATAACAGTTTTCTTACAAGATTATCGATTCAAAAATTTTCAAACCTAATATTTTATTTTGAATTAATTTGATCAAGTAAGACGAAGTGCAATTCGATTCAAAATTGAAAATATTTGGTTACCAGCTGGAATCGAACTATGGTCTATCAAATATTCTGGTCAACCACTCTAGCACTTTAATCACAGAGAAAGCGCGTGCTAAATTATAATAATACACCTCCATCAATTATGCTGGAGTCATTTTTTATATGTGTGAAGTATCACTTCAAGTCGTGGACGAACCGCTCCGAAACAATCAACAATTAGAGCACAGGTGGTCATTATAGAGATATGATTTTACATCAGTGGACAAGGTCATTATTCACCCGAACTACACATTTACACATCGAGGGCATTTCAATTACCGTACCGTATTGTGAGGGAATAATTTTTTTTCATAGCATTTTATTTTTACAAAAGTATGACGATAATAATTGAATTCCATGAGTAATTTGCCAGGAGGGTCAATTAATTTAAATTCAAAATAAAAGATTCACACAATTCGTAACAAGGGATGGACACGGGTGTTCACTAACGAACACAAGCTGGTGATATTATTTTTAAAACAAGGTCCTTGTTTTGACAGCTGAAATAATGGTTATTACTAACATTAAAATTACTATCCAACTATTGATTTGATTATTGAAAAATGTTTTCAGCTCAGGCTACGTCCCAATATGATGTACACACTAATAGGGTTTGCCATATTTGTAGTATGGGGACCTGGTGATCAAGGGATTGTAACGTGTAAACGTCCCGTTTAACACGCCCACTTAAAATACCATATGTATGATTAACACGATAAATACCAGAACTAATAAGTTCTAATAATGTGTAGCAGATATTAACTCAAGGTGAAATCTTGTGGCTGGAAACACCCAAACTTAAGGTTAGTGCCCCAGCTGATTGTTCCGGGTGGTTCAACAAAAGGACATCTTACTCACTGGCCCCACTTCGATGAAATGACAGAGATGCTTCTCTGTGTTCTCCGCGCAGTCTACTAGCGCTAGTTGTCATTCGCAGTTTTGAAAACTCACCACCCACCCCCGTTTTGTTCTGGTGGACACCCTCCTCGAAGACGTCAGCCCTTTTTGTATAAAACAGTCATCCCTCACTTCACATTTTGTATTCTATTGCATCGATTCGTCAGAGGAACAACTTGGACGTAAACCAACATTGGCGGACAAAGCAACTGGTGATCACGATGTGTGCGGCGCTGGTCTCTCCTCCTCAGAAGTCAGTCACTATGAGTATTTTCATTAGTAATCTTTGTTAAGAGTTCTTACTCTTTTACTATGTCCATATGAATTAGTGCTGTTTGGCAGAGATTCGGACTTGTTTATCTATGCCCATAAGGGACAATTTTGATTGTATGAGTTCTTAATCTTTGTTTCTGTGTCCATATGACATAATATTGAATGTAGGAGTTTTTAACTGGTTTTTCTATGCCCATAATGCGTAGTTTTAAATTATAGGTTTTATGCTATATTTATCTAAGTTCATATGCTATATTTATCTAAGTCCATATTTATATTTATGCTATATTTATCTAAGTCCATATGACATGATTTAGTATGTCAGTGTTTCTAACTTCTTTGTCCATGTCCATGGACATAGTGTTAAATACCAGGGAAATGTCTTGACACCCTAAGCTGTAAGGCCATGCTTAGGTTAACTTAATACTTAGGATCACATAATGGTGTAAATCAGGGTATCTATCGCTTTGTTCAATGACCTAATTGGTCCGTGACTGATACCCGTCCCTAATATTTCTTATAGCGTACCTTTTTACGGTGCGTGACCTGTGACGGCGCTACATGTCCATAGTAGTGGCTCGCAGGGTATAGTGTGTTAGTTAATACATTTATTGTTTGCACTAGTTATAGTGTGCCCTAGATTGGGTGGAAGTATAAATATACTATTGAATGTCCAGCCAGTACTAATTAGGAATAGACCAGCAATAATATCTTTACAGCCTTGATTCCTAGTAGCTCGCCATTTACTATTTGTAAACTGATAGTTCCTCTTCTAGGAGATTGATCTTTGTGTTTCGTAATTCACTATGGAGTTAACTCGTGCTAGCTAACTTATTTAACTACCTACCTAGTGACTCTTAAAACTAGGACTTTATAGAATTTGATATCGTTAACTATTATTCAACTGTAATTCATGTATATGCCTTTCAGTTCTAAGTCTAGTAGTAGCTGGGCTGAATAGTTTTATTGTTGCTTAACCTTAGATTAATATTTGCTTCCTATTTATTTTGCTGTTGTTTTGAGGTAGACGCACCTTCGTAGTTGAATGTTAGTTCTTCTTAAAAGAGTTACATTCGTAATATAGACTTTAACTTACTTGTGTTTTTTACAAGTATAACCTAGGTGTTAATTTCAATTGTTTCCTATTGGGATAACTAAGTCTATTGTAACTGATTTAATTTATCTCTTAACTAACAAAGGACTGTCTAGGGTAAGAGCTATTTAAACCATGTGTAATATTATTAACTTGTTAAAATTGAAACAAACCGTTTTGTTATACTGGTATATCACTCTTATGTTTGATCTTTCCCAAAGCTTCGTTTAGTAAAATTATATAGGTACCGGTCACTTCTTCTATTAGATAGGAGAAGCGATAGTGCAGATTAAAGTGTCGTACTTATGTATAAGGGGGCCGGGGCTCAAATCCCGGTTACGGTACAGATTTAACTGATTACTAAACCCTTCCTCACCTCTGGCAAATTGTGTGCTTTCACGCTTTGTGAATGTGTGGAATGCCTGGCCCCCAGCGTGGTCCGGAACTCACGTTAAACTAAAGCTCCCCTCTGCTCGCCATCACCATCATTCATACGGATAATTCTATCATCTGGGGATATTTATTTAATAATGTCCCCACCTCAGAAATTAATTCCTTCATAAGCCAGGAGAGAAGAGGTCAGATAAGGTCGAATGACCAAGCTCTAGATCACCCTCCCATTATTGTAGTATTGTAGTATTAGCTTGACGTTGACTTTTTCGGAATAGTAATAACAAGTTGTATAGTTATATAATTTTATTGTGGCATTTTAAACAGAAAATGTGTATTATATGAATTATAGTTTTCTGTGTCAAGTATCAGTGTCTTCCAAATCTTTTTTACATAGCGTTAAGATGAATAGAATTGTGCATTTGCTGGGCGCCACTCCTGGAATCTAGGAGAAAAATAATAATAATAAAACATTAACCTTGGCTAATTCAAACAGTGGCACGACGACTTAGCTTTTCATTTTCTACTTGCACTTTACTTCACACCCATTGATTCACTTTAAAAATAAATTAAATTAAGAGCTCCACAGATTTTGCTCCATGTTAGACCAACACCGAAGAAGAAGACCCAGTCTCCTACAGAGAGTCTTCCAAAATCAAATTTAAAAAGGTTCTATTCTTTATTTCCAAGTCCAAAGAGAAAACTAATATATTAAAACAAAAGATAAAATGTAGGCTATGGACTAGAGACCAAAAAATCAAATACATTGCAGGTGTAATATAAATATTGAAATATATGCCAATGAATGTGAACAATGTTTTTTCATATAGGAGTTAGAATGTTTATTTTAATTTGTCAAAATTGAAAAGCGCGCTAGTTTGGAGTTATTTACATCTTGTCTTGTTTCCTCTTTTTCTTCTTTTACAATCACGAGACCCGCCACTCTCTTGTTTGACAGATCTGCGTATGCGTTGAAATAAATCTTGGACGACATTGAAAATAAATAAAAGAAGAGTCAACAAACTTTTAAGAAGGATAATTAATATGTTTAGTAAAAAGTAAGTGTGCTTCCTTAAGTCAAAATTGCTTATTTAAATTATTTAAAACAATGTTATACGCTGTTCCTTCCATCCTTTTATTTGATTGAAATGGTGTAAATAGTATTTTTTGTCAGGCCAGCAATACGGCGTGTTAAGCGGCGGCCGAACTTTGAGATGCTTAATTTCAAACGAAAATAAATTGGAAACTATTCACGAAAATTTGAAAAATATAGGGAAATACATGGTAGGGTGGCAAATATTGTTATAATATATATATACCAGATATTGCCCGTGACTTCACTCACATTTAATGTTGATAACTGAACTTTTTATCCATCGAATCATCTAAACCAGTGACTCCCAAACTTTTTGATAGTTATACCACTCCAACAATTTACGTAATTTGGAGTATAATTATTCTGAATATTTACTATTTCGTTACATTTTAATTATGCCCAGGGATATAATAGAATATTATGGAGAATGCATGGCTGCACAAGCTGTATAAGCTCGAATAAATGTTCCCCTCCCTCCAAACACTGTTTAAATCTTTTTTGCATTTGGCTGGACTCTGTCCAAATATATCATAATTTATAAGATTTAATAAGGTTCCAGCTTTTTCCTACTTTAATTTTCTTCTTTCATTTGTCTTCCCATGGTGTACCACCGGGAATAAGTGTAAATACCACTGGCGCTACGCGTACCACAGTTTGGGAACCGATAATTTAAACAATCATAAACCTCATTTCAGACACGTATGAGGCCGGGCAGTTTTATTTGTCGACCACGTCACACATTAATGACTCCCTATACTAAGGATTCCAAATAAATAGTTTATTTTTTTGCATTCTTTGCATCAAGATTTTCTCACTTTCGCGGAGGCATTGTTGCAGTGAACAAAAAAATAATTAGTTTAAATTTTTGCATTTCCTGTATTAAGATGACCTTTCTTATGTAGAGGCATTGTTCCAATGAACATCATAAGATATAGTTTAAATTTACTCTACTAAAAACAAAACTTAATAAATCTAACTTACACACTAAAACATAAAATAACTGGAAAATTAATTAAATACTCTAATAACAGCTAAACGGACTAAGAATGGAAATATAATTGAATTGTTTCTTCTGCCACTGTGTCAACATGCCTTTCCGGTTTTACAAAACGGGCCCGCCTTGGTGGCGTAGTTAGCTAACGCTCTAGTTTCGTGTTAAGCTAGACTGTCAAGGACGGGGGGATCGAAGTTTGAATCTCGCTTGGGGGAACTGGGGTGGTTTTTCCTAAATGGTTTTACACTCTCTCTCCACGCAAATAAGGGATCAGTTCCTCTATATTCAACCTTCCAAACTCCTAACCCATTAGAGTATTTAATACTTAAGCGTGTAACCCGAGTGGGTAGTAAGACGTGGTACTAATTATTATTATTATTATTCTAAAAACAGGCTTCCTAGGAAACTTAAACCTCTATATTTTGATCTAAATGTTATTTTCAGCTCACGTCCTCTAAACTAAACGACTTCTTGGTATTAAGGAGAAGACACAGTCTACTAGCAGTCCTCCGTGTCAAGGAGAGGAGTTGAATTGGTCACCAAACACCCCCTTCTCAAAGGATATAGATTAGCTGGGTGAAGGAGGTTAGGTGGAACCTGTTGCCCCCCAGGGGGTGGGAGGTCTGGGAGGAAAGGTGTGGAATACTAAACCAGATCTTTCCTTCAGTCTTCCTTTAGACATTTTAAATCTAATCACTGCGGGTAACAAGGGGCTAAAGGCATTTATTGTGGTGAGGACCAACTAAAATAATGTATTAATAATATTAATATTGCCTTTATTTATACAAAGTGAAGGTCAGTGTCACTTTATTATATTTAACTACCTATTTGTGTAATAAATGTCTGCTTCTGTGGTGTAGTGATTAGATTATCTGGCTACAAATCTAGTGGGGCCAGGTTCGATCCCTGGTGCTTCCGGTTAAGCTGTGGGTCTGGAACGGGGTCAAATTCAGCCTCGTGAGAACAATAGAGGAGATAATTTAATAAATAAGTAGTGGCTTCAGTCTAAAACACTGAAATTAACGGCTGAAGGGCTCGCTGTGCTGACCAATGACACCCTTTATTCGCAAATGTTGGCACTATCGTCACCAGCCTATGGCGTCCACTCGGTCAGAATCGCTCGCTTGCAGGATGAACCCATTACGTTTTTATATAATAAATAAACTTACTTATATCCATGAGATATTGATAAAATAGTAGTGCTGTAAAGATTTGATCTACGCTGGACAGTATTTTCAAGCGAAGGGTCTTGGGATTGAGTCTTGTGACTCTTTACAAGTTTTCGTAAAATGCCAGGCCTCCACCGTGGTTCTGATCCCACGTTAAGCTGTAGGTCCTCCATTTCATCTCACAATCACCCTACTATTGCAAATTTGCGTAGGGACGTACAACCCGAACGGGTAGTAATACGCTCTGCTAATAAAAATTATAATAATAGTAATAGTAATAGAAGTTTTCATAAACATGCCAATTCTAGGTAGGGGAATTATACAACGTGTATCTAAAACATTGCATCAAACTTTGGCAGGCTATTCTTTGGGTGAAAATAGAATGATTTACATCAGAAACCTAGGGTCAATCTTAAATATTAAGGGCAGTATACACCCCTAAATATAAAGCTAAAAACGACTATTGTGTGAAATAGTATGAAAATTGTTTAGGGTATTACAACGAATCTTTGTATACAACTTATTGAAACCTTGATAATTAATAAACTAAATGTGCTGTTACCGTTACCCACTCCCATAATGTAAAAAAGAGGAGGTTGTAACATTTTTTTCTACAATAAAATATGACAAAGTAAGTATTACTAATTTGGATTTAAGATTAAAAAACATGGAGTAAAAATTAACCAATAAGGTGTCTTGGAGAAACTGTCTAGCTTTCCCCATTTCCAAAATAATCATGCATGTTTGATTTCAAAGACAAGTGTTAATTCTCGAAAGGTAGGGAGCCTATATGGCTGTTGCGTGGCCACTACGCTCTCCTTACCTTAATACGTTAGACTTTTTCTGTGAGGTTTTCTCAAAGCTTTGGTGTACGAGACAGCCATTGCATCCGAGGAAGACCTGTTAGCCAGGATAGGTGCTGCATGTGATAAGGTTCAAGAAACACCACTTGTTTTCGAAATATTACGCCAGTCATTGATACGCCACCTCAATTATTGAAATGACGTTAAGGACCACCATTTTGAACACTTGCTATGAATCTGATTTTGAAGCTAGGAACTAAAATATACAAGAACTATAATTAGTATTTCTTAATTTAGCTTTCAATACTCCAGTGAGTGTAATGATTAAAATCCCACCCAAGTGTGAATTGTGTAAGCATAACTTACTATTGTGATAAACAGAAACACGTCGGAGCTTATGAAGAAGGAAAAGTATCAGAGTTTCTCCATCATTACACACAAACCAGCCCTGTTTACCAAATGTACGTGATACATAGTCACACGTGTCTGTAAAAATGGTTAAACGACTGCAGTGCGAAGTAACACTGCGACTCTGGTTGCCTACCTGGCAGGCATTTACACTTGACTCTGAGCTCAAACTGGTGTGATTATCTCAAAAACGGGGAAAGCTAGACAGTTTCTCCAAGACTCCTTTTTTGGTTGATTTTTAATCCTTGTTTTGTAATCTTATGTCAAAATTAATAATCTGACATTTTTTATTGCAGAAAAAAGTGTTACAACCTGCCCCCTCCCCTAATAATAATAATTAAAAGCATGTGTTCGGGATGATAAATTAAAAATTATTAATTTAAAAAATTGTGACCACGTTTTCATGTAGAAACTTTGGGAAACTATTTAGAAAAAACCACAGTACAACTTAGTGGGATTTGAAGCCCGGTACTCCCATCGTTGTTGCTACGGTACATTACGTGAGTGAAGCCTTAGAGAAATCGACCCTGCTAAGTCCGGCAACAAAATAAATATTATCAATTCTTTTTCTTTTCATTAATTTTCTTTTTAAATTAAATTTAAATTTATATTACTTAATTCAATTCAGCTGATACGTCACCAGTATTTTATTTAGGTCTTATACTGATTGACATAAAAATAAAACCAAACCAATATTACCATATAAATTTATTTCTTAAAAATAGGCTGTCCTATCTTGTTACAAGTCAATTCATATTTCAAACTTACAACTCTATATAATAACATTTTTAAACATCTTTGTTCATTTAAGACGGATTTTAAGTCTCCCTGTGCCATCTTTTTCCTCCTTTCCACTCATCATTAAAAACGTAAGCGAACTACTTGATATCATTTTAATGCCAATATCCATTATTCTTGAAAAGGGAAGAAGGTCTTATAATCCAAATGAACATTAATAATTTGATGCAAAGGGGAGAAGAAAGAGCTCCTCTCTCACCCCATCATAGCCCGAAACGAGGGTGGAAGGGCCAGGACGTGGTCCTTCCGGCTCATTTTTCGGGAGGGGAGTGGGGTGAGTAGCGACGTCCATAAAACGTGGGTCTTTGGTTCCTTGGGTGGGTTATAAACCTTAGGCCGTTCATCATTAGACGGATACCCAGATATAAAGTTTTACTGGGGCACTTTAGTCCGTTGGTCTTTCTCTATCCGTGGCTAATGACCTCTTGCAGGAAACTTTGTAGCGGTCCTGAACAATATAAGTCGTAGCGCTGCGTTCTTCTCTTAAGTCAAACAGTAGTTTATTTCATACCTGAGGAAGAACGGAAAATAAAAGGGGGTTGGCTACAAAATTTAGGTGGATACTAAACTTTTGATGAAGTACGGTGTATGAGGTCATGACGCACCTTAAAAAAGATCATTTGATGCTAAAGAGAGAGTTGATCAAACTAAAATCGGAGATAAAGGTATGTGGCCAATGTCCTTATAAACGGGTGCTTAACAAAATAAACAACACCCGTATCTGTAGACTTGCGGAATAAATGTGAGATTCATAGAATGTGTGGTTAGCCGAGAATGAGGAAGTGGGTTTGAATCCAAACAAGGTGCCCTGAGGGTGGTTTATCTTTGATGGTTCCTCAATCTCTCTCTTCAAGGAAATTAGGGTTTATTTCCACTAGATCCATTCTTCCTCCACGCAAAGTAGGTTTTATTTACACTAGATCCACTCTTCCTCCACGCAAAGTAGGTTTTATTTACACTAGCTCCACTCTTCCTCCACGCAAAGTAGGTTTTATTTACACTAGCTCCACTCTTCTTCCACCCAAAGTTGGTTTTATTTACACTAGCTCCACTCTTCTTCCACCCAAAGTTGGTTTTATTTACACTAGATCCACTCTTCTTCCACACAAAGTAGGTTTTATTTACACTAGCTCCACTCTTCTTCTACCCAAAGTTGGTTTTATTTACACTAGCTCCACTCTTCTTCCACCCAAAGTTGGTTTTATATACACTAGCTCCACTCTTCTTCTACCCAAAGTTGGTTTTATTTACACTAGCTCCACTCTTCTTCCACCCAAAGTAGGTTTTATTTACACTAGCTCCACTCTTCTTCCACACAAAGTAGGTTTTATTTACACTAGCTCCACTCTTCTTCCACACAAAGTTGGTTTTATTTACACTAGCTCCACTCTTCTTCCACCCAAAGTT
Organism: Timema shepardi; assembly: GCA_902151425.1. Classification (NCBI taxonomy): domain Eukaryota; kingdom Metazoa; phylum Arthropoda; class Insecta; order Phasmatodea; family Timematidae; genus Timema; species Timema shepardi. Next base: position 46,173 of record CABFVX010000592.1, on the reverse strand, counting down.
GGTTTTATTTACACTAGCTCCACTCTTCTTCCACCCAAAGTAGGTTTTATTTACACTAGCTCCACTCTTCTTCCACCCAAAGTTGGTTTTATTTACACTAGCTCCACTCTTCTTCCACCCAAAGTAGGTTTTATTTACACTAGCTCCACTCTTCTTCCACCCAAAGTTGGTTTTATTTACACTAGCTCCACTCTTCTTCCACCCAAAGTAGGTTTTATTTACACTAGCTCCACTCTTCTTCCACCCAAAGTTGGTTTTATTTACACTAGCTCCACTCTTCTTCCACCCAAAGTAGGTTTTATTTACACTAGCTCCACTCTTCTTCCACCCAAAGTTGGTTTTATTTACACTAGCTCCACTCTTCTTCCACCCAAAGTAGGTTTTATTTACACTAGCTCCACTCTTCTTCCACCCAAAGTTGGTTTTATTTACACTAGCTCCACTCTTCTTCCACCCAAAGTAGGTTTTATTTACACTAGCTCCACTCTTCTTCCACCCAAAGTTGGTTTTATTTACACTAGCTCCACTCTTCTTCCACCCAAAGTAGGTTTTATTTACACTAGCTCCACTCTTCTTCCACCCAAAGTTGGTTTTATTTACACTAGCTCCACTCTTCTTCCACCCAAAGTAGGTTTTATTTACACTAGCTCCACTCTTCTTCCACCCAAAGTTGGTTTTATTTACACTAGCTCCACTCTTCTTCCACCCAAAGTAGGTTTTATTTACACTAGCTCCACTCTTCTTCCACCCAAAGTTGGTTTTATTTACACTAGCTCCACTCTTCTTCCACCCAAAGTAGGTTTTATTTACACTAGCTCCACTCTTCTTCCACCCAAAGTTGGTTTTATTTACACTAGCTCCACTCTTCTTCCACCCAAAGTAGGTTTTATTTACACTAGCTCCACTCTTCTTCCACCCAAAGTAGGTTTTATTTACACTAGCTCCACTCTTCCTACACACAAATAAGAGTTTATTTCCACTAGCTCCACTCTTCCTACACACAAATAAGAGTTTATTTCCACTAGCTCCACTCTTCCTCCACACAAAGTAGGTTTTATTTACACTAGCTCCACTCTTCCTACACACAAATAAGAGTTTATTTCCCCTAGCTTCACTCTTCCTTTGCACAAATAAGGATTTATTTCCACTATCTAAACTTTACCTCCTCACAAATTAGGATTCGGATTTGAATTCGAGTTAAACATTCGGGACTCGTATATACATAATGGTGATTCAGATTTAAGATTTGGATTTGTCAAATAATTGACTCGATCCTTCTGTAATGATTATAATAATAATCATCATCATAATCATCATAAACATAAAGTACACTCATAGTTTTTCAATGTTTATTTGATACAAAGAACCGTTATGTGTTTATAAGCCAACAACCTTACCGATGTCTCATTATATACAATATAATGGATTTTGTATAGAACCCCCTGATGAAGTACTTTCCCCCCCCC
>CABFVX010000592.1:0-44486 GCA_902151425.1 Timema shepardi | reverse complement strand
TTTCACTTTCATGTTTTTTTAATAACCCTTTCCTCCAGACAAAGAAACACATCAACATTCTACTACAGATCCAGTAACTGTCCATTTCCTGTTCAAATATATTCAAAACAAGCCTCTGAAGGCTACTTAGTGAAGTTCCCAACATCAAACCAATATACACCTCACCTCCACAATATCAGCTCCCTATCTTCCTTCATTTAACACATACACACACACACGGTCGTAAGCTTAACGAAATTCTCTTCTCTCCAAAACTTGCTAGAAGGTAGAAACAATGCCTGGTCGTTACAAGCTTCGAACGCCAGGCATTTTGAAGCTTTGTGCTTTCTCTCCTACATCGTAGTTTTGTGGAGGAGGGTATAGAAGCTTTGAGAAGTTGGTAGACCTGCGTGTTTCGGGAGAGACTCGATTCTGGGTAAGTTTCAGACGGTAGCTAGGTTGGTATTGCAAGCTTTGCTTGACTGCAATACATACGAGCTAAGGTGCGATCCAGTCTTTAGTCATTACTATATAAAGTCACCATTTTAACATGTTTTCCGGGTTTTCCACTTCTTTTTTTTTTTTTTTTTGTTCGTTCGTCAAGTCTTATACTGGTCCAGCCTATACAGTATCCACATATTCACAATAATAGAATATGGAGGAAGGAAGAGTAATGTATTTAGAGAAAGTGTATCAGAATTTTTTAGTAAAGAAAGTGGGAAACAATTTTTTTTAATACCCCAGTGCCAAACATAGATTTCCCAGTCATATACAATCCAGTATATTGAAAGCACGACGCCTATGACTGCCTTAATATCTGTCCAGGTAGCCTACATATTTGTATTCCACAAACTTAATGGGTAAATTATAAAACATTTTAGTCAATTTTTCACTCGATTTAGTGGCCAGATAGTCTAAGGCGTCACTCTCACAATAGAATGGCCTAATGAAAACAGAATATCCGGGTTCGCATCTTGGTTGGTATAATGATAATGATTTCCCACTATCCGCCCATGCAAATGAGGGTAGACTACCTCTTAAATGTCCCCTTTTTCATTCCTACCCCATTAGAGCAATTATCATAAATGCGTATAACATGAACAAGTAGTAAGACGTGGTGATACAACAAATATATTATATCAAAATGAGAGACAACGAATGAAGTAATATTAAAAACTGTTTCAGCGAGATTGCGAATTCAAGTTCCCATAAACTCATGAGCAAGTGTTGAAACCAAATAACCGAGCGACGCCCTTAGACGTTACCATGGTTAGTGGTCATTGGATCCCGGGTGCTAATAGCCCTAGAAGAACACAGTCCATACATTAAAATGGTATGACATACATTATTAAAACATACTATCTGTGTTTATATTTCCCAGGTTTGGGAAACTTTACCATGCGAATATTATTATCATTTATTGTGGTATTTCTCTCTCATTTCTGAAATGAGGAAGATAAAGTCCAGCACAGGATAAAGAAGGCACGACTAAGGTGGTATGGCCATATGTGAAGGATGGAGGAGGAGAAATGAGAGAGTAAGAGGAATAGTAAAGGAAGAGCCAGTCCAGCACAGGATAAAGAAAGCACGACTAAGGTGGTATGGCCATATGTGAAGGATGGAGGAGGAGAAATGAGAGAGTAAGAGGAATAGTAAAGGAAGAGCCTGTCCAGCACAGGGTATAGAAGGAACGACTAGGATGGTTTGGGCATGTGAGAAGGATGGAGGAGGAGAACTGAGAGAGTAAGAGGAATAGTAAAGGAAGAGACAGTCCAGGACAGGATAGAGAAGGAACGACTAAGGTGGTATGGCCATATGTGAAGGATGGAGGAGGAGAAATGAGAGAGTAAGAGGAATAGTAAAGAAAGAGCCTGTCCAGCACAGGGTATAGAAGGAACGACTAGGATGGTTTGGGCATGTGAGAAGGATGGAGGAGGAGAACTGAGAGAGTAAGAGGAATAGTAAAGGAAGAGACAGTCCAGCACAGGATAGAGAAGGAACGACTAAGGTGGTATGGCCATATGTGAAGGATGGAGGAGGAGAAATGAGAGAATAAGAGGAATAGTAAAGGAAGAGACAGTCCAGGACAGGATAGAGAAGGAACGACTAAGGTGGTATGGTCATGTGAAAGGATGGAGGAGGAGAAATGAGAGAGTAAGAGGAATAGTTAAAGAAAGAGCCTGTCCAGCACAGGGTATAGAAGGAACGACTAGGATGGTTTGGGCATGTGAGAAGGATGGAGGAGGAGAACTGAAAGAGTAAGAGGAATAGTAAAGGAAGAGACAGTCCAGCACAGGATAAAGAAGGCACGACTAAGGTGGTATGGTCATATGAGAAGGATGGAGAGGGAAAGGATGCCCAGGAGGATGTTGAACATGGAGGAGGGAGGTAGGATGCCGAAAGGAAGACCAAGGGACAGATGCCTGAAGGGAATAAGGAGGAGTGTGGAGGGAGAGGAAGAGAGGGGGTGGAGAGGCTTATGTTCCAAACAGACCCAGCCAGTGGCATGGTGATGATGATTGGGGTATTAATAACGCACTTTGTAAACACACAGGTTCAATTATAAAATACCTAAAATATTATATCTTAATAAGTTCAGTACGCCTTGCATTGTATCGGATGTTAGGACATACCAATGTACTTGTAACTTCCACTCGGAATAGAACTAGGGTCCTGTGACAGACTACTCTAAATACATGTGTGCGGGGGTGAAAAAAACATTTTGATTCATATTAATACCCTTTTATTCACATATTTACACTAGTTAGATAGGGGTTATGATGATTAATAAATTTAAAGGATCTGTTTCTGCATTTGCACGCAATGTGAGTGGGGTAACATAAAAAAAAACTATCCAAACAATACTAGGCTTAGAGGAAATGTACTCTCATTTAGGTAAATAGAGAATTTGAGACGCCTAAATTGGGATAGAGGGGAATTCGATAAAGGGCTATTTTTTACAGTTTTTTTGTCAAAACATTATTTTGGTCAAAATAAATCAAATATTGTTTCAATAAAAATAAAGTTTTTAATTTTCTTCACATTTTGATACCAACATTTGTTGAATATATGTCATGAGCATGGTGGCATTAGATGACAAACGTTTTAAATGAAAAACATTGTAATTAAATTCCAGGACTCCCTTGACAGATATTTAAAAAAAATTATTGAAGTCACCATGTGTAGAAAATTAAATTATATGTTTATACTGAAGCAATATTTTATTTATTTTGACCAAAAAAATGTTTTACCATAAAAACTGTAAAAATACTGGCTTTATTCTCGCATCCCCTTCCATCCCAACTTAAGGAAGAACCAACCTTAGTACACCAGACCATGGTTCAATCCTTATTGCCACCATAAAGAGAGAAAATATGTTATTTATATCCAAACCATGGGCTTAGCGAGTATTATGAATTGTATCGATCATGAACTTCCATTCTCAACTTATATCAGCTTGACTTGTAATGTTCACGTCACCACGACATTACCATTCTGCGGGTGTAATTGAGTTAGTCATTGTTGTCTAAAACATCGGGAAACTCCTTCAAAGTTGTAACCAAGCTATGGGTCTACCGTCTACAACAACGAACCACCAGCAATACATCTTTTGTGCGCTTACGTGATTAATTTTCTCGCTAAAGTTTGGTTATCGACGTGTAGATATTCTGACATAATACTTAATTCTAGTATAACCGTGACAAAAATAACAACTTTACATTCGTTACAGACATTACAGTTAACGAAGCGCTATACGACTCAGTTGTCATTTATAAAATAAAATAAAATATAATGTCTGTCATAAGATATGTTATCTTGAAATATTATGTATTATTTTAAAGAATCATTTTTATATACATACAGTTTTGAGACTTAATTTAAATATTATAAATAGACACCAAATTTAATTAAAATTCAAACACACCTTTTACATTTGATTGAGTAGTAAAATATGTCCATGATTATATAAATACTTATTTCGCGTGAGTAATAGTTAATTAAAACGAACTATCATATCTTAGTTCTTACAATTGCAAGTATATGAAAAGATCACGTAGTAAATAAATGCGAGAATTTAAATAGTTCCTTATTAAAGAACACATACTCTTATATAAGTGTGCCTTTACTTTTATCTCTAGAAATATGCAAACATTTCAATAATAATAAGGTTTAGTAGTTTAAAAAAATAGTCTTACACTTTAAAATCAGTGTAATAGTCTTCTAGCAGTTAGTCATAGTTAAAATAAACTAATTAATTATAGTGTATACTATAAATCTACTATTTAAAAAAAATCTTATAGTGAAGAATTTACAGTTCTCCCAGGAATCTAATTCCGGACCTTTAGACGTTAGATATAAGAGCTTCCAACAAACGACTCATTTATAAGTAATCAAAGAAAAGCGGTATTGATCTTGTATTGATATTTTAAATTTTGAAATAATACTGTGATTGGGGCAAATAAGTTAGAAACTAAAGGGAAATTTAATGTTCTCGCGTTTGTTTGGTGGGAGAGAGTAAAACCATTTGGGGAAAGGACACCCTTAATACAAGCAGCCGAGACTCGAACATTGACCAGCCTGTCACCAACAAACCAGCCAAAATGAATTCAACACCTGAGCCTCCATGAACATTAATTTAAAATAGCTTAGTTGTGTTCTTTAATTTTAATATAATTGTGTTTTCACACGGAATACAATTTTATTATCAAACGGTATTCACTAAGTTATAAAAGGTCGAACATTTTTATTTCTTTAATCTAAAATGTATTAAAAACTTCGACCAGGATATTGAGGAAACATATTGAAATAAAAATAATAAATTTAACCACTGTTCTCTTTCTCTCTCGTGTGTTCCATTGCTCAAAAGATCCAATTACGTTTACCGTAGGTAATCGCTTCCTGTATTAATTCTTTACTGTGTGTTATAGCAGCACGGGATATTAATCACTTGTTTGCCTCAATTAAATAACTAATATCCATTTGCCAAGCTTCAACGAATATGTTTGCACAAGTCAACATCGCAGTCAAATATTTGGAAGGGCTTTAATATCACAGTGCTTTATGCGCGCAACAGAATTACAAGGATTTAACCAGAAATAACTGATTCAGAAAGTGAAGAAATTGAAACATTTAGATTTTTAAGAGTATTTTATGTTTGTTTTTTAAACTACTCCTCCGTTCCAGTAGAAACGCTTTATATTATGTTAGTATCATTTAATCTGGTTTGCTAATAATGGGAAGGTCAGGGTTCGAATCCTTCATGAATATATTAAGTGAGATTTATTCTAAATGGTTTTACTCATTTAATGAGGGAGCGATTCTTCTATATTCTATATTCCTATTACCATACTTATCATTATGTTTAAATACAGATATCCTAGATATGTATGAAGGAATACGTGGGTAGAAAAAAGATACTTTGAAAATGTCACTAAATTAAAAAAGTGGGTAAAAAGGGATCAAACTTTGCTGTCCCCTACCGAATATTCACTTGGCATTATTTATTGATATCAATTAGTTTTATTTGTTAGATATTTCATTTATAAGATTAAATAAAACCGCAAATATAATTTTATTTTTTATGTATTCGTAAATAAGTGCCTAACTGTTTTTGTTGGTGTTTTGCTGGGTTATTATTTTTTTAATTAATAGCTCTGTGCATGTGAAGACCTTTTAGTGTCACTTATTTTGTATTTGTAAGATATTTCACATAAATTCGATATCAACAACATTGTATCCATTGAAAATATTTTTTTTTAAATAATTTAAGTTTTTTGTTGATTTTTTTGGCAGTGTATCCTATGAAGAATGAAGTTATAGTTAGTGTTGTTTGGGGCTGTATTTATTGTTAATGTACTTGCCCCATTTTTACATTTCAATTTGTTTTAAAGAAAACATGCTAAACACCTCTCAGATACCAATTTTGAACAAATTTTTTTATGATTTTTCAAAAGAAAAGATCAACATTCTCAAAAATAACTAATAAGTAAACCACCCAATGAATTTACGCCCCAAAATCAGAATAATGTGGGTCTTTTTCGTATTAAACCCCCTCCCAAGGTATACATCCAGTTTTGGCCAATTTCTTAAAGTTATGTTCGAAATAATTTTGAATTTAAAGAAATAAATCATTTCTAAGCTACCTTCAACTCAGCGTCCAAAATAAAAATCGAATAAACGTTACGACACAATTGCACAACATTTTTTAAATTGTGTGTCATAGCTTTGAGGATAATTTCCAAATATAGTATTTGAGTAAACCACCAAGACGTACGTATTCTTCTTAAAACAAACACACCATCTTGTTAATTACAATAATCACGGTGTATTTATAAATTTCCAACGAAAAAGTTAGAATATATTTAATAAAACTCAATTTTCATAAATGAATCATTTGTAAGCTATCCTAAAAAAATTTTTATTGTAAAATAAAAATATATTCTTATTTATCATTAAATTTTATTTACAGATAAGCATTTTGAATTCCAAAAAATTGTTTTTTTATGATTTGTTCTAAGTACATAAGCTACACATGGGTTAATTTATTTTTGATGAACAAATATATGGTACATTGATATGTAAATAATCTCCTGACCCCAATCTGTATCCAAAATGTTTTAGCTATTTTCAAAAAAATTAAATTTTACAAAAATAAGCCATTAGGTCACCACTATTAAGTGATTTAAAAAATATCCACACAACTATTTACAGTAAAAACTTAACAGAAACCCATTTTAAACAAAATTATAAATTGTTTTAATTTTCACATTTAAAACAAAAATCATCAATAAATTACCTAAAAGAGAATTTTCCCTCAAAAACAGGTGTATATCTTTACGTCTCATTTTATAGCTAAATTATTATTATTATTATTATTAGAATCGCGTCTTACTACCAGTTTGGGTTATACGCACTTACGCTAATGTGTATAGGTAGGGTGATTGTGAGATGAAATGGAGTACCTACAGTTTATTTTAGGATCCGAACCACAGTGGAGGCCTGACATTCCACTCATTCACAAGCTTTGATGAATACACTTCTTGTCAGAGGTGAAGGAAGGGTTTGGAAATCAGATAAATTTGTGCTAGAACCGAGGATTGAACCCCGGACCCCAAGCACAGTAGTCCGACACTTTACCGTTAGACCGACAGGTCCCCTGATATAACTAAACACTCCTAAAATATACATTATAAGCAAAATCGTAAAACCCAGTTTCAAAATCACTCGAACTTTCAAAAATCACTTGCATCCTTTATTAAATTTTTATCCAAAACCAAGTATACTGTGTTATTTGTTAGGTCACTCGAGTTTTTGAAAAATTAATCTGTAAACTGCCCTTCAACAAATTTTTGCCTAAAAACCAATAACATAATATTTGTCATTTCAAACAAATCCTAGGTATACATTTTAAACCAAATCTTTTGAGCCTTTTTCGAAAAATATTTAATTCAGGAAAATTGTTATAATTAAACTACCTCTAATTCAAGGGCTAGGGTAAAATAACAAAGTGAAATGGTATTGCACTATTAAATCTAGATAGCAAGTTTGAACGAAATCTATCAAATCATTTTAAAACCTTGGTCAGGACTAGACAGACAGACATGGGGGCTGATAGAACTGTAAAATCCACCATTTTGGTTTCGTGATAACATAAAAGGAAAAAAAATTCTTCAAACCTTGAAATTTACTTTTTTGAGATGAGAAAGTATAAATGGCTCGGCTATGACTATTCATTAAATTTTAAGTTCGAACCAAATCCATATAATTAGTTGGTATGTAGTCTCAATGACAGACAGACAGGAAGGACTCACACAATTGTAGGATCTACTTCTTTATTTGACTCAGTTGTGCATAAATAACTTAATCCGTGATAAAACTTAAAGGTTCATTCATAATAATATCAGAGCCGAAAATGTTGACGATTACAATATTTTATCTCTTTGATAAATTAGAAAACAACTGCAAAGTAATGTATTGTTTAGAAAAAAGAATCCAAAACTCACTTCATTGGACGGATGGTCTGAGGTGTCACTCTCACGTTTGGTTGGCCCACTGATGATGAGGAAGTCGGGATTCGAGTCCCGGTTGTGTCTACTAAGGGTAGCTTTTTTAAAATTACTTCCCACTCCTCATCCTACGCAAATGTGTGTACATTACCTCTAGATGATTCCTTCCTCATCCATACCCTACTATAGTAATTATCATATTTGTGTATAATCTGAACGGGTAGTGAATAATACGCGTAGATAACAATAAAAAGCCAACTGATCAATCTTAAGCTCACTTGCCAACACATCCTTGAATTAAACAACCAAACAACTTCAATAATAAAGAACAGATGAATAATTTACAGGAAGCAACTTTATTCTGTCCATTAATATTATGAGAAACAGAGAATGCCCGGAGCTAGGCTCGGGGGTGGAATGTTAGAGCGAGCTCGCCAGCAGCCCAACCTTTCCATCATGCAGAGGAACTTATGGAAGGGGTTGGATGGTTAAACAACCCGGATATTTATTGGGGTGAGAGAGTGGATGGTTGAAACAGCCCGGATCTTTATTTTGGAGGGGGAGGGAAGCAGCCGGAAGTTATCAGAGGCTCCGGCGTTTCCGGAGAGTCGGAAATTGAGCCAGCAACGAGTTTACCCCGGAATCTAGTGTGTAAAAGAAGGGAAGGGGGTTTGTTTTGATGGGAAACAAGTTGGGAGGGGGGGGGAGCAAACATCTCATCAAGAAGATTACGGCCGATTCCTGTAACTCAATGGTAAGATAGACAGCCTGTTAATGTTGAGGGACCACGGTTCCATCCCAGATGCTGATGTCCAGACGGATCAACCTGTTATAATGAGTTCATCCGTGCACTCCTACATTAATAACACTAGTATTAATAATGTCTGCCTACTGAGATAAGGATCCTGGTTTCGATTCCTGGTACGGCCAAAAAGTTATCATTGACGAAAGAAATGGGTTTACCCTTTAATATTGATAAATTAACGGCCTAGGACTGGATAATGTGCCTGTCTTAGTCTTAAGTTATATTATAAAACATATGAAGATACGATAGGCCTAGCAAGCCGGTAGTGGGATATATATGACTTGAATAAAAAACTGACCCAGGCTGGAAACAGTATTGGATGGAAAACTCAATAATCATACCTGCTTAGGTGGCTGCATGGTCTAAGTCACTGCTCCCTTGATAGACTAAACTACCTATGACAAGGAGATAGGGGATCGAATCCCGGTGGGTGTATTGAGGGTGGTTTAACCCTCTCATTCCACGCTAATGAGGGTACAATTCCTCTAGATTAAACTTTTCTCATGCATGGCTCACTAGCATAATTAGTACATATTCAAATAACCTTAACAGGTAGTAAGACGTGGTGCTAAAAAAACTAATAAAATAAACGTTAGCTATTGAACACACTGTAAATCGTACTCATATTTAGGAGGGCCAAAGGGAGTGCGTTATGCCTGTAAGCATATGTGGGCTAACTACGTATCTCTAAGCCTATACCTAATTACAAATTAAAGTTTTATTTTGAGAGATGAATTATGCAAAAAATCACCCTGCTAATAATGTAAAAAATCCAAAATAAAAGTAATTATAATTATTATTTGGTATTGTTAATAAACCTAATTAAACCAATATCATTGGGAACGTAGGCTAATACGTCAGCCTCATCTAGTTTGGTTCACAGATGAGGGTTAGGTCAAGGTTTTAGTCTCAGTCGGGTGTACAACTGGTGGTATTTCCTAAGTGGTTTTCCAATCTTACTTCACACAAATGTAGACTTATTTCCTCTAAGTCAGCGGTTGCCAAACTTTCTTTACTCTCGAAACCTTTTCACAATCTTCTGAGTTGCAGCAACCCCCTGGTAAATATCCATAGCTTCGCACTTAATTTTATACCTACTTTTTTTTTATGAAATCTAGCTATTAATTGTAATCAAAATATTTAATACCTTTAAGTTATAATTTGGGATACCCTACCAAATATAATGAAATAATATTAAAACAACTTTAGTAAGAGTTTTAATAACTATACATTTGTTTTAAAAATTAAAACTGAAATTAAATAAGCAAATTACTGTAGTAACTTTTTCTTATGTTTACTGTTACAATGTTATCACATTTCACATGTTTTTTTTAAAGTGGTAGTCTACTGGAAATTGCTGAATTGACATAACTGAAATAGCCTTATTTAATCAGAAAATGTCATGCAGATTTAAGTTTCGAAATTGTCTACAAGTTTTAACAGTCTCTTCACGTGGCTTAGTGGGAAGGGTGCGCTTGCTTTGGAGGGCACATATCTTTAAAGTCAGGAACCACAGAACCACAGACGATAAAAAAAAAGTCTCAAGTCACTTTCAACATTGAGCCTGTTTCTGTATTTATTTTTTAAATAGGCATATGAAAAAAATATTTCTAGCTCAAATACGTAGATGGAAATGGTAACAAAGCTGTACTAGCTTTATTCTCTAACACTGGAAACTCCTCCTTTAAACTTAATCAGAAACCAATTAATAACAAAGATTTATAGCTTTTCTTTAATTCACAATCAGTGGAAATTTCAAGGATCTGCTATTTTTCACTCACACTTTAATGAGGAGGATTTCAAAACAGCTGTCTCTTCCAGGGGATTTTAAATCCAATTTTATTATTGGACATGGCTGGGAAATATTCTTTTAAGGCTTTTCCATGTTCCTTCAAGTGTTATATAACCATGTTCTTAAAATTTTCTTCCCAATAAAGCTGAATTACTACCATGAAGTCGTGAAGGGTATCAAAGCTCTCCGTTTGATTGATAACTAAACACTGTTCCTAAAAGTTATTTTTATATGAACTAATTGATACGATCTTGCACAATAAAAACGTTAACATTTGACCCCTAAGGAGTTGGGTTTAAAATGTTCATTTTTGAGAAAATTTCTGCCAAATAGGCCAAAATTTGTAGCCATATTTATCTTGCATGCGCTTTGCATTGTGAAGGGGATGGTTGGTAAGAAAAACAAATACTTTGTGTTTAAGTTCAAACAATCTTGTAAGAGTTCTACCTCGAGATAATCGCCTAACTTCAGTGTGAGACGCAAAACAGTTGTAAATGCTTACTATTTACTCAGAAAGTGCTGCAAAAATCCGCCAATACATACATATTTGGCGAACCACAGTTTGGGAACCACTGCTCTTAGTTATATTCACAGCCATTACTGTAAATATGGAGATTTGGATGAGTTGTAAGACGTAGGAAAAAAGCAAAACAACACACCAAGTTAGCGTTTTAAGGACAATTGTTCTAAAGATCCCCGTAGAATATACGTTTTCACAAACATTTCTCTTTACTTCCTTATATTTAGTAGGGGGGACTTACTAGGGTTGGGGAAGAAGGGAGCGATAAAATAAAAAAACAACCAATATTTTCTTACTATAAGCTAATTTCAGAAGATTAATATTTTTTTTTCTTGTTGAACTAGAAAAGTTATCGAAGGCAGTCAGGTTCTAATAACGGAAAGTTGTTTGGCATGCTTCCGGTGGCAGGAAATACGTCCAGCAGGATAATATAATAATGGCGGGGGGTTGATACCATTTTATCCCCAAGAGGAGAGAGGTGAGGGTGAAAAGGTTATAGTTTTGAAATTAATATCAAGCCCCGGATGTTTGAAAGTCTCATCACGCCTAAAGGGTGTGTGCATGGACCTAATATTTACACTTTATTAATTTGAGTTTTTTGTGCTTATGCGCGTATCTGACAGGATATTACAGAATATTCTCCATTATAAGATTGTACAAATATTTTTATTTCATTTTAGTCGAACCACTGTGTTTATTTTCTTTCATTTTATTCGTGTAAAAAAATCTTTTTTTTTTTTCGTTTTTAATGTTAAAGCAAATATTTTATGTTTTACTTTTCTAGAAAACCGTAACTGACTACAATCCATTTTTACTCTAATTAGCCTGAAAGATATACTTTGGCGTATTAATAAAATAACTCCAATATAATCATAATGGTAATAGTCAAAATATGAAAAACACATCAATTACACTCAGTTTTTAATTAAATTTCGACCCCATGTAAAAGGATAAGTTGTAGAAGACATTTTTGGGATAACGTAATTTTGTTCCACAACACACCATGTTACTCAAATACTTACGCTGATGTTTGATCCTCGTCCCCGCTGATGTGGATGACTTCATTAGCGAGATTAGTGTAAAATGCGACAGTAAGAAATATAATTAAACGAAACAATAAGGGGACATAGACTCACTCGAGGGGCTGCTAGCACTAATGGTGGAATAAGTGGGATCGAAACAAGAAAAAAACCTCCCCCCCAACTCCAAGAAGTGACGATAGGGAGGGTAGAAGTTTGAGATACTGTCTTGCTTGGTAACAGGGAGCATCTTCCATCAGTCTCCCAATCTTCATCTCAAATTACTAAATGATAACTCAACGCCAAAGGAGAACATTGTTTGATGGGTGGGAAGGGGGAATTTGTGTGTGTGTGTGTGTGTGTGTGTGTGTGTGTGTGTGTGTGTGTGTGTGCGCAAGCTCTAAGGGAGGGCTCGTAAATAGTAGAGCTAGGTCCATATCGATATATTAATTAAGATTGCCTTCTTTTTTATCAGGGACAAACAAAACGAGGGTACTAGGGCCATCGCCCTAAAGTACACTCATTTTAATTAATTAAATAATGTGTAAAAGTGATTTTAGTTTAGAATAAATATATAAGCCTATTTTGTTATTTTACAATGTTATCAACATAGTTTTTCTATCATAAATAATATTTATTTGATCAGGTAAAAATAAAATAAAGAGTATGACATAATCGTAATTATATTCTAATTTAATCTATTATAGCTTTTAGTAAAATTTTCAAAAATCTTTACCATCGATACACTACTTATTAAAATTTACTTAAAAAGAGAAACACATAAAACCCTCCTCAGATATATATTTTTGAACCAAATTTATACAACAAATTTTAAAATCATATAAATTTTCAAAAACTACAGTAAATTTCTCTTAAACATTTTTTCTAGATAAACAAGCATAAATTATTATTTTTCATGTAAAACCCTTCCTGATTATCCACTTTGACTGAAAACTTTATATAACTTTTTTTTTTAAATCTAAAAATTGGTTAGCACACAATGTTTCATTTTACGGTTAGAACCTAATTTATTGAACCCCTATGTTATAGCCATACAACATACGATCTAGCTTGAACCAAATATATGGAACCATTCCAGCTGTAACACCAGGAACATACGAGCAGACAGGCTCCCTGATTTAGGGGTTGGCAGAACAGTAATTCACAATCTTTTTGTTTGTAGCATACACAAAACGTCAATATTCATCTTAATATCAAGGTCAAGGTACGAACCCGACTCCTGATTGAACTAGTGGTAAGAGTGAAAAGGACCCAGGCTCTATCCCAATGGTCAGGTATTATTTTTCAATTTAAAGAATATGGTAATTATATGTGACTATAACCGTACTTAATAGCTTGTCTAGGTAATCCATCAATATATCTATATCATAAAGTAAAATTAGAAGTTGTCAAGGAGGATTATCTTTCTCGCACCATATTCCAACCACACTAAATAATTAAGTTACGATATCATTTTTTATATGGTCTCATTTTAAGTATGGATTTCGTATTTTGGTACGAAAATGGTCTTAAAATTGCTTCTAGAATCTATCAATTGTTAAAAATTGTTCCGGTGGAGGATTAACAAATACCCGCCTACCCTATCCACTGAATGTTGATATCTGCTTGCCTTCCTCTTCTCCAAAGCTATATCTTGAAAACGCCACTGCGTTTTTAATATTGAATTTTTTCGGGTTCATTCCCTTTGTATGGTTATTTGTACACCTTCCCTGCTCGTCCATATCTTAATTTTGTTTTATTGCAAACACTTCACTTCAATGAAGGGCTAGTGCCTGATACCTCCGTATTAAAATGAGTCCCTGAAATCCTGTTTACATTAAGATTATCTTAAATTACTTCAACAGAATCATAATATGAATTCATAAGGATCCCCTCAAGACTTAGGGTATAGCGATAATTGGATTCTGGTAAGAAATATCTTTCTGAAAATACAGTAGCTATATAATTCTAGGTGGATGTGACCGAGAAAACATCAGATTACCGAAAAATTGAGCTATATGGAATGGAATCGTCTAAGTTAGCGTAGAAATGTAATTGTAAGTTAAAGAACACCTAGAAAATAGGCACTAAACAATAAACAAAACGAACAAAATTTACCAAAAACCAGCGCCAATGCACAATAAAATAGGAAAGTACTCGGGGTAGATCAGATAAATTGTTTGGCAATACAAAGTAAGTTTACTCTGGTTGCTTGACAATCTTAACATGAATTATTTAAGTTCAACCATTTACACAAACTAGAGTGGATATAGAACATACTAGGATCCTTAAAATGCGTAAACACGACTTTTTGTAAATCTTCTGGAGAGGCGTGAGAGACAAATTGAAGCTTTTACAAATAAGGAGGGTAACTATATCCTTAATCTGGTAGGAAGAACAGTATCTGGAAGTTACTAAAGTTAGTAAGACAATTAGAGTATATTCATGTTATCTTCAGCTGTTACTTTGGTTAATTCTTTTATGTACCTATAAAATAACACAAAAGTATAGTAAAATGTCAACGATGGCTAAAAGAAAATCTGATTAAATTTTCTAAACTCTTCTTACAGACATAATCGGGGTGCACGTTGATTTGCTAACGAGCATAATAAGGCCATTCGCTTCATTGCTGAACGTCACTTTATGATACTACATGATACTTTATTATGATATTTATTTTTATCCATATTAATTTATTTGTTAATATATCTACAATCTTTGGTTGACAAATAATTATCACACTTTATTATAATTTGTATTGAGTTAATAATCATAGTTCCATTTTTAAATCTCCCCCCCTAGGAATATACTTTAAATAGTTTTAATCAATTGATTTATTTATAAATTTAAAATTTGTGTGAGAGGTTATCTAATTGTGAGCATCTGATAATAGTTTTTAATTTGTTATTACTACTGTGTGACTATTTTCATATATTCATTGTACAAATAAATATACTGGAGAACATTTATTTAGAAATATACATTCAAAAGATGGATAGTTAATAATAAAGTCAGTTGAAAAGGTTTTCTAAAATACGCATTTTAATGACTTTAATGTTTCCGACTTTTGTAGTATTAAATTCGAAACATCTCCAAAAGTTTAATCCCCCTTTAATGACCAATTCCAAGTTTATTCTGACATTTGTTTCTACAGCAGACAGCTCCAGAAGGGATATGGGGAGGGGGGGAAAAAAGCTGAAGATTAGCTGTTCTTCTAAAAGGCAGAGAAACAACTAAACTCCAAAGTAACAAATGAAGTCCCAACCCCAGAAGAGGGAGAAGTCGCTACACAGATAGGGACAAGAAGTTTAATCCACCGCCACCAGACGTCGTTTCTTCTGGCCTCTCCACACGCTGTTGCCAAGTTTGTGAGAACGGTAATTAGTCAAGATGGCGACAATGCGCAGCTGACACGCGTCTGGTGGAAGAGAAACTTAACCCCCAAAAACAGGTTTGTCGGGGGAAGAAGTAATCGCAACAAACACAATATGTTTGAAAGGCACATTATTACTTTATAAGCTATATAAACTTACAAACATACAATACAAATGCATCAAAATTGAACAAGAAAGAAAAAGGTTAAAGATTCTTTGGATGTGTGTTAAACATTGTGCTAAATAAATAAACCTAACAATTGTTGTTACTTTTATTTTATTATTCGACTATTAAAATTGAAGAGGAACCAAACGAAATATATTAATCCCAAATTACATTATTTAAATACAAATAAGCAGCGTTCAATAAAGTATTTTTATTGTAATAATCATAAGAAAATATACGTTAATGAACTAATTTATTCTCTAATTTGATGATATCTTTTTCATTTTAAATGTTCAATTATGGATATCTAAGGTACTTCTAAATTTTCCTTTAATACTGTTAATATTACTCTAATTGAGAAAATATATGTATATGATACACTATTAGCAAATGAGGATGCTATTTATGAAAACAATTGAATGAGGATTATAGCTATCTTAGTTACTAACTTTTATTATGAGTCAATCCAATATATATATATATATACATATATATGAGTTATTATTTTAAATAAAAATCAAATGAAGTTTATTCAGATTAATTTACTATCTTATAATATATTGTCGTCAGTTTAGAGGTGAAATTTGTTTGCTTGGTGAAACAGCATTTAACGAGATTTATCATACTAATAGTACCAAAAAAAACACCATATCTTACTAACCGTTTGGGCTGTAGTCCTACCCAAATATAATAATCATGCTAGTGTGTTAGGGATGATAAAGTTTAAAATTAGAGAAAATGTACTGGCACTTGCGGGGAAGAAGAGTGTAAAACAATTTATCAAACAATACCCTAATTACACCTGACTAGAATTCAAACCCTGATCCTCCTGGCACCAGCAGTCTAGTCTATTTCAAAAGTTACGCCTTATACCATGTGACCACTGAAGCTGGCCGATTTAAGTTAATCAGTGAATGTATGGACGCTAATATAAAAAAGTTCCCGGTGTCATAAAAGCTTTGTTGAGCTCATTAAAAAGCCTTTGTTGGGATTTCAAGTTGCATAAAAATCACAAAGAGTTTGAACCGTCTCAGAACTCTACTTCAAACGTTGTGATATAGGCAAGCAAGAAAATTGTCTTAGTTGGTTCTTCTCCTGGCTAAGACAACCAGTAGATTTTAAAAACAGCATGTTAAAGTTAATATATTGATCAAGTTTGCTTTCATGTTTCCTGCTCTCACACTGTATTATTTTCTTTCTATAAAAGGGGTTGAACTTTTCTATTTGAAAACATAATTTAGTGTGAATTAATTGCAAAGTGTTGTCTTGTAAAACCTCTCAGTCCTGATAAAGTGGTCTTGTCCACTATTTTAATGGCCCCTGTGGGGTTCCTATAAATCTCCTGCAATGAAAATTGAAGCTACGCCACGCCGTCCAATGGGCCAGTACTACGCCGTGAGAAGACCGCTTCTGGTGAGAATATATTACAACTGGACTTTTATTATTTATTTATTTATTTATTTATTTATTTATTTTGCAAAAGATAATTGATATTTTAATAACATTAGAGTTTTAAGAGTTGGTATTTTAATATTTTTTTTAGCACAGTGTCTTACTACCCGTGCGGGCCGTACACCGATGTACTAATTACATTAATGTGTTAGGGGTTAGTAAGCCTTAATTTAGAGGAAGTGCACCAACAATGGCATGGAGAGAGAGTGGAAAAACCTTTAAGAAACCCAAACTCAATGCACCTGATCGGTATCAAAACCCAATTTACCTGTCTTCGGGAATCTATTATATTACGAGAGTAGCGCCTTAGACCATGAGGGCAACCAAGCTGAATTTAACTAAATTAATCCATACATGTACTGATAAATTGAAGCATAAAATGTATATTATTAATATCTGAAATATTAATAATAATTTATCATTAAGTCAACAATGTGTTTTTACAATTCGCTCAGCATAAACTCGTCAAAGAGGGCACCCACCCGAAGCTGGTACTCTTGAGCTGTGATGGATCCCACGTCATTTCAGAAGTGTTTTGTTATTTCAAAATATATCCCACCAAAATAGAGGTGAAATATATTAACATACGTCATTAAGAAAACAATTTTTAATTTATTATTTGATCATTTAAAAATTATCTAATTTCATAAAGTTAAATTAGATAGAATTAAACCATATATTTAACCTTTCTCAAAGCAAGAAAGTTTTTTTTAATAAAGTCACACCAAAACAACTAAAATAATTGGAGATTATTTTATTGGTATTGAAGCTATCTTCATAATTATTTTCCTGAAAGAATCTGAGAATTGATTAAAAAAAACTAATTATAGTCAGCCTCGAATAAATTTATATTTCCAAACAAACATATTATATTGACAAAAATGGAAACATTTCACTGACAAACAAAATTTATCTTTGAATTAGACATTTTCTTTTTTCATTGCCTTAAAAGAACAAACAATATTAAAATGTATTAATAATGTGTAAACACGTGTTTAAATTTAGTAAAATAAACTTTTAGTTTAATACCACCGTAAACATGAAAACCTGGTAAGTCTGCTAACAAAGGATGCCTACCGCACCAAGGAAATTAGGTCTAGGATCGCCATAGCCAAGAACGCTTTTAACAAGAGGTTACCGCTGACCAACAAGTCGAGTTTTGAATTGAGGAAGAAACTAATTAAAGGCTGCATTTCGAGCAACGAATTGTATGGAGCAGAAACTTGGACTCTCAGGAAGGTGGAAAATAAATACTTGGAGAACTTTGAAATGTGGTACTGGAGAAGAATTTAGTTGATAAAGTGGACAGACAAGGTGACAAATGAAGACATCCTATCAAGAGTGGGTGAGAAGAGAACTATTTCGGATGTGATTTTTCGGTACATAGAAAACCTGATCAGACACATCGTTAGAAGGAAATGTCTTCTGCACGACATGATAGAAGGAAAGGTTGAAGGAAATAGGAGCTTAGGAACGAGGAAGATTCAAATGTTAGATGAATTGAAGGAAATAAAAAAATTCTGGGAGCTCAAGGAGAATGAAGAAGAGCAGTACGCATTAGTGGTCTAAAGCTCACTAACTAAAGGAATGGACTTGAAATATGACAGAACACCTAATAGTAATAAAAATAAACATAAAAACTAAGTAAAACTATTAACTTTCTCTAGATATTTTGGTAATAAAAAAACGTGTATGAGCTTTGACTAAATGAGCATTCCTATCTGTGACATACTATTTAAGTACTAAATCCTATATGTAAGTGTTTATGTTTATATTAAACGTATGCAGCTAAAGTTTACTTTCAAATTATTTAATACTCAGATCATTAGTTTCACTATCTAATGCGTAACGCTCGCAATATATTAGATTTCAGATGACGTGGATATAGGGGTTCGAGTCCTGGTCAGGTCTAATGATGTGTTTTTTTCCTCGATGATTTCTTTCTCTCCTTTCCCGTAAATGCGAGAAGATTACCTCTAAAATGCTTCTTTCCTCATCCCCACCCCATTAGAGTAAGTATCATATATGTGTTTAACCTGGATAAGTGATATGTGTATAACCTGGTGGTGATAAATATAAAGTCTGAGTATAGACCTACATAATTATGTGAGAGTGAGAAGTATCACGTTAACATATTAATATGGCTGTATCGTTCCTCCTAATAATGGCTCTTTAGCTTCTTGAACCAAAGCCATCTCCATGACGAAGAGGTTGGAGATGCCCACCACAAGTACAGGCCACTCTGTCCAAATGTCGGTGTTGATTACGAAGATGTTTACTGTTTGAAGAAAAGTTAATTTTACTATAAAATTAATTATTATCAAAATAATAGTACTGAATGGGTTGAAAGTATGTTAAATTAATTTGTAAGCCCTATACTGATACACTCTTTCTGGGTGTAAATTCAACGAGAAATAGATACATATTTACTTTCAAATATACACAGCTCAGCCCAGCACTATTTCCCAAAAACTATTTTTATTACTTCTCTAATAATTAAAATTAGCTTTCAATCTAGAGTATGTTTAAAAAAAATGCAAAGTGTATTATTAATAAGGACTCAAAGATCATTATACTAGTCTAGTAACTAAAACTCGTAATAATATCAACAATATTTTGTTAGAGTAATCAAATCTCTAACAGTAGTAGTAATAACACCGGTACTTACGGAGTCTATTGTATCAAGCTCGTAATAAATTGAGTTGCTGGTTACGGGAGTATTGAGTTTCGAGTCTCATGTGTTTGAGGGGTAATTCATAAAAATGCTTCATCCCAATATTCTTTCAATTCTCTCTGAATGCTAACGCATGTGAAATTTCTCGAAATTATCCTCCTCATCCGTCGTTAATAATACTTTGACAGTTATCGTCTTAACATATAAAATAAAAAATAGCTAGGTATGTTAATTTAGTGGAAGCCTTTTTTGGCAAATATCCTAACCTAAATTGAAAGAATTAATCTAATCAGAAGACAAGGCATTTTACAACTGTTGTCTTGTACTTGAGACTTGAACGACAACATTAACCACCCCTCTTCCTTAGTACATTTCTTCCTTTCGTTTCCTTTTACAAAGGAAAAATCCTCTCGACTGAGAAAATGTGACACGGAGGGGAGTAGAAACGGTGAGGGGGTAGGCAGGCGGATGTAAGAGAAGGAAGAGGGATAGACAAAATATATCTTCCCAAGAAAATGAAAATGCCACGAGGCAATTTTCCTGGCGAAGACCTCCCACCAAAGAAAGCATTCTTGCAGTGTTTATATTATGTATTGGTGCGGGGATGAAATATGCAAAGAGCACCCCCTTTTGCCTCCCACCCAGTTAATATTGGCCGGGGCTCTTTGCCCTGCCTGGCTTCTGGACCTTTGGGTATGTTGTAGTGGAGGAAGTTTGAAGTAAAAGTGAGGAGCGGGGGGGAGGCGAGTTATCTTCTACGTACAATCAAAGGACCAAAAACCTGAGAGACAAAAATAACGTACGGTACATATAAACAATGGCTCTATTTTATTGATCAAATGTTTTTTTTAAATCCAATTTCTAATGCCTGAATACGTTTAGGTATAAAATCTGTTACTGGAGTTTTAGCAATAGATACAGACCTAAAAAAAATTAATGAAATCCTTTAAAATTAGCACTCTACCTAATCAAATCAATAGAGCTTAATTTTGCTCAAGGTTTATGAAATATCTAGTGTGAAATGGAATAAGGAGTTAAATTATCATATTTGAGAGCCAAAAAAAATTTGAAACGAAATCAAATAATTTTTTATAACATTCCTATAATGAGGTTGCTTTAAGACTCTTGAGGAATAGGGATAATAAGTTCCTGGAAGAAGGTTTTTAAATTGTTATCACTTTAAATTCGACTAAACCCAATCCCGTTTGAAGTTCGTTCCAACATTTGCAGTTCATACCATCACTGACTTTAAGGAAACAATTTGGCGAGTTGTTTTAAGAGAGTGTAAGCTACACCAATTAAATCTCCCTAAAGAAGCCACTTTATATTTTTTTTCGGGTTTTATATCTCTGCGCCGAAAAGCTAGAAACATTTGTATTAATTCTGTATTAGTTATGTGACGTTTTGAACCGATATTTTACTAGGCTGAAGCATATAAACCATATGGAGGACCTAAAGCGCTTAGGCCTGACTAGAGTCGATATTAAGCAATCCTACTCCGATTGACTTCATTCTAATTTTTTAATGAGGATTCAAAATAGAAACTTTCAAAGATATAGTCAAGTACGTTAATGCTAGATGTCCCATTTGGATAATAATGTATTGTGATTTGACCAAATATATCATTTGTTTCTGTATAAACATACTTTGCACATTCTAATCTGTATCGATATATTAGTTTCTTTTAGTATCATTTAAAACAAGTTATACTGTGCTACACTAACGACTCCGGATGTATCGGTTGTTTCCCTAACTACGAAAATTGAGGATGATCTGTTTAAATTCACCATACGGTTTAGTACTTACTAGTACCTACACTTTCTGTTGATTGTGTCCTAACACATAAAAACTTCAATTCTAAATAATTATTAATAAAATAAAAATCAGTGAAAATATGATCTAATATTAGTAGTTTTATATAATGTAGTTTTTTTGCCTTAAATAAAAAATTATACGTGTTACACTTCCAAAAACCTCAATTTTGTGACGTTAAAACATCTAACATATAATATGAATTCTATTGTTTTAAGGAATGATTAATTTTGAATACGTTACTAATCATAAATATCGTAATTTATCTAAAATATATAATATATTTAAATTTAAATTGGGGTTCGTCTATTTATTACTACTCAAAAATATTTTAAAATTCTTTTTAGGGTTTAATTCTCGTAAACAAAATTCACATCACAACATATATTTGAAATATAGAAAATATGCTATAAATTGTAAAAATAGACTATAGTGTGAATAATGTTACGGACACAGATTTTAATAATTTCATACACTCGCTTCAGTGGCCAGATAGTATAAGGCGTCCCTTTCATGTGGTACTGGCCTGCTGATGATGGGGAGATTGGGGTTCAAATTCTTGTCTAGTTTATTGAGGGTTGTCTTCCCTAAATGTTTTCCCGATCTCTTTCTACGCAAATGAGGGTAGATTACCTCTAAAATGCTTCCTTCCTCATCCCACCCACATTAAAGTAATTATCAGATTTGCGTATAACTCGAACGTTTGGTAAGACACGGTGCTAAAAAAAAAGAATATTACGAACAAATTAAATGTATAATTTAAAGCTCTTACATTTTTTCCCTTAACATTACTTTTTTGCTTCCTGGGAAGACTGTGACTCAAGAGATGAAAGCTAAATGGTTAACCGAGACATTTTGTAATGTGTTCTTGTCTACAGACTCGTATATCTAGAGTAATAAATTACTTCTTAACCCAAACTAAGTTGGTGAGTATGTATTGTAAGTTCATAATATGGCAATAAGCCCGGGTGAGTTTCCGTTTTGATGTAAATACAAGTTATGTATGACCAAAGTTTCGCCAAAATTAATGGTCTTTATTTGAGTGCAAGGCGCTTTACTGTCCACTACTTTGTTTAGTTTAGGATGTTTTTTTATTTTTAGTAAGAAACTACAAAATGGATGTATTACAATAAGGACTTATGTGCCACCATACTTAAAATAATTGATCTCTTATTTTCTATGATACATTTATAATTTGAAAGGTATTATTTTTAAAAACTAAATATGAACATAGCACGTAACAAATGTTGTAATATATCTATAAATCATCTTATACATGGGGCAGAGATAGCTTACATATTTAAGTTTACTAAATATATTTAGATTCAACTCACTTAGCTATTGAAAGTATAAATTTAAAGTTTAATTTACTAAAAGTCTAATAAAACCAATTTAAATACTCTTTTTTTTCAAATTTACAATGTCGATTACTACCATCCATATTCTAGACACATATTTAACGTCAAAAAAAATATCATATATGTATTTTACCTTCGTCGTTTAAACTAAATATATTTCACAAAATGTAGTAAGTCAACTAAAATCAATTAAATAATATATTTTGTCCCTTATATAGGTTTCAAAATATCATGTACTTTACAATGAACAGTTATATAATCAGACTATGTGTTTATAGAATCAAAGTTGATCAGCAATTTAAACTTCTGGCTTATGGCTCATATAAATCTATAAAGTGTACCAAATACCAATAGATCCAAAAGAAATAATTTCTAAGATTCTTTCCTTAGATACTTATCTAAATGATTGCACACGGCTACTGAAAATATATTTGAAATAAACATTTTATATAGCTATGATATTATTAAACCGAGTGCCCCACGAAACACCCTATATATAAGGCTGTTTTTTTAGGGTGTGTCCAACAAGGCAGCCATTTTTCGCTCTACGATCATCCCACCACTGCCACCAAACCAACAATCCCTCCTGATCTTGAGACGGTGTTTTCCACTGTCAGCTTAGTACTGTATTATGGTGGACCAACAACGTATATGTCTTACTTTATACTGTGCTTCGTCGTGATGAATGGATGTTTATAGCGTTCTTTTACCACTACGTAACAATGTCTCTCTTCCTGAAGCCCAGGTTGGGTTTCAACAAGGTTACACATACGGTCTAACTTACTTAGTATTGTATGAATTTAAAGGTTAAAACAATGACAAAAAAATTAGCAAAGAGTTGGGTAGGGAACGTTTTCAGCTTGGCAAAATGCGGTGTTCTACCATTAAGATGTCATGGAAAGAACCCGAGTAAAGGACCATTTTTTTACAGTTATTATAATAAAATAAAATGTGGCTAGGAACTAAGATTAAGTGCTTCTGTACACACACTTAGTTTATTTTTATACAGAAGTTATCTCAACATTTATCTAATATCCTACAATAGTATCATGGAACTAGATGATAAACTTTTTAAATTAAGAGATAAAGTTATAATCAAATTCCAGGCTGCCTATGGAACATATTAGTCGAAATTTGTTGAGATTACAAGGTTTAGAAAATAAAACTAATTAAATATTTTGAAGAACTATTTATTTACTGTGCCAAAAAAAAATCTAAAACTCTGAATATACAAAAATAATAGTTTTACCGGTTTTCTATATGGTTGTGAAACATGGTCTCGTACCTTGGACGACGAATATAAATTTAGGATTGTTTGAAAAGTGGGTGCTCAGAAAGATATTTGCTCCAAAAAAAGGAAGATGATACAAGAAATCGAATGAGGTTACATAATGATGAGCTACATACCCTGTACTAATCACAGGACATTGTTAGGAACATCAAGTATTGTATATTATGGTGGGAAGGACATTCAACATGAATGGAAGAATCTAGAACCTTGTTCAGGGTAATGACTGGTAAACCCAACGGGAAGAAACCTTTGGAAATACTTAGACGTAGATGGGAGGATAACATTAGAATTGACCTCAAATATATAGGTTGTAATGATGTTGACTGAGTATAACTAGCTCCTGACAGGTAAAGGGGGCGTACTTTTGTAAGTGCGGCAATTAAATTTAGAGTTCTGAATGTCATCTATTAATTAAGTAAAAATAAAAATTGTCTCAGATATGCATAACTACTGTCCTTAACTATCGTTCACTTTCCATCATATTTAAAAAAATATTTTTATTCCTTCTTTATCACACATTCTATGGTAAACTTAGAAATTTTAAAGTGTTTGAAGCAGGCATTTATTATCAACAAACGACAGAAGCCTATAGACATAGAGTCCAATTTTAATAGTATGAATCTTTTGGATTATATAAATATTTTCTTTTTGTGGTCACCATTGAATACATGTTACCCTATTATTAGTTATATCTTATTAGTATTTTTACTAGATATCAAGACTGGCAGCCACAGATCACATGACTTGACGTGCGAATATGGCTTCATCCATAAACCATGTGAAGTTGTTGGGGAGGGGGTGCGATGGTGGGAGCTCTAATGTAAACATGATGTTCATATGTGAGGGGGACGGGTACATCACAATGTTACGTAGCACAGATATTATACTTTCTGATGTTGAAAAAATAATATTGTTCACAATTTCACAGTTAATAAATATACATAGGTACAACTTTTAATTCTTAGCTTTATTAAAACTGAGTCTCTTTTTGAGTGTTTCAAAATCCTCCCTAAGAAATATTTGCATTTACTCTACATATGAAAATTTACGTAACACAAGTTGAGGGGCGGTCAGGCTATATGTCTTCATGGTGTTACAAGGGAATAGGAGGGGAGGGTAAAAAAGTTAATAAAAAGCGTTACTTTCTCTCTCTCGTCCTATGATAACTTGATTGTAACACTTTTATAGTTCTTCCATTTTACTGAGTTATGTTTTTACCAATTCCTTCATTTACTAAAGTGTCCTCTAAATTTTTTGGTATTATAAACTAAAGAGACTATTATAATACTTTTAATTTATAAAAATATATATTCTTTTAAAATTTAAATTGAGGATAGTAATTTTCACAATTTATTAGTCAGTCCATACAGAAGAAAACAATCCAATTAAATTCAAATATATATATATATATATATATAGATATAAAACTAGTAGGCCTTTCATAAAAGTGAAATATCACCACACATATTCACTACACAATATTATAAATAGTTTCATTTTTTATTGAATTCATTACTGGGATACATGAACAGATAAAGGCGTCTGGGAAATATATCTAAAAATATAAATGGTCTTTTCTGGTATCTTAAAATTATATTAGGCTCCAATCCCTTGGTATTCAGCTTTATAACCTCTTCCTTGAAATGTTTCAACGTAAGTCAAATATTAAACAATAATATATAGCCATACTAAGAGATCTAGCGTAAAAGATTAAATTGATTTTTTACTGATTTTGATAGTGGAAGTATCCATAATCTTAAAACAATAAAATAACCAAAAAGATAGCATAATTATACATGTACATTACACTTTCACCTAACAAACATACGTAACGTAACATTACTATTTTAATCTGCATCGGTGGCAGCATGATATAACGCGTCAGTCTCGTGTTAGACCAAATTGATGGTGACGGAGAACTCGGGGTTTGAATCCTGGTCGGATGTTTTAAGCGTGATTATTACTAAACTAATTTCCACTCATTCTTCAAAAAATACAGTTACATTTGCTCTAAAACTATACTTTCCCCTTAAGCATCCATCAATATAATTTATACAGGTGTAAGGGTAACCCAAATGTTTACTAAAATGCGCGAAATTAAAAAATATTTACTATTTACGTACTTAATATATTTATTAATGATTAGTTTGATACCTCTTATATCTTAAAATTAATATCCTAAATTTTTAACTAGAAGAGTTAACTTTTCCTTAATAATAATAATAATAATAATAATAATAATAATAATAATAATAATAATAATAATAGCTTGTCTGTGCTAAATCAATCTGTAGCCCAGCAGTGGAAAGATTAGTCAGTACTAATGTACCGTTTTCCAGAGGATGCCCGAATGTACTAATCGTACATCCTTTCCGTGGTGTCTATTCAATCTCCCGCTGAGTTATGATGATGATGATGATGATGATGATGATGATAGTGAATATGAGGGGGTAAAACCAATGAAGCTCTTAACCTAATCCAAGCCTAATCAACCAAAATGTCGTGACCAGTGGAATTATTCCCGTTTCGAGAAGAGTTCTCCAGCAAGCCTACCTGTCGGGAATCGAACACGGAACCTCTAGGTCAACAGCCTGGAGCTCTGACCACTATATACCACGTGGCCAGTTATCTTTCCCTTGAATAACAGCTTCAACAATTTATTTAAAATAATTAGTATAAATTTCAACCCTGAGGTCCAATATTTTACTTTTATAAATAAATGGACCAAAACTAAGCATATGTTATGCTCCATATATAATATATAATAATTTTATAAATTTAATTTAATTATTAATTTTATAGCTAAGTATTGCATTTAAATTAACATTATATTTTTTATAGTTCGTTAAAAATACTTTATAATATATTACACTATATATTTACAAACCTGTCCATTAGAATAATACATTTAATTATCTCCTTAATTATAAACACATGAGGTCTGTGACCACCTAAGAAATTAAAAAGATACTAAGGCTTCAAATTAGCGGTCCAAAAGAAATATAATGGGACATGGTGTGATGAAAACATCATCACATTAAAGATAGTAGGTATCTCATTTTTCAATTTAATTTTCATAAATATTATATTGTTAAAGAAATTTGCTTCTTGGATTATTTCAGAACCACTATATACATCAGTAAATCCTCCGTTATTCTGATACTCAGGAGCAGGCAATTAATTCATGAAATTCATTAAACCCAAATGATATTTAGATGAAAGCTTAGTAATCTAGTCATACATGGAAAGTACTTGGAACCACCCTCTTGTAGTTAGATTAAACACATCCCTCCAACCACTATAGCATCGGTCTACCGCGCCTCGTCAAGCCGTCACCTCTCCACAACCCACAACCCTCCTATGACGTCACTATAGGACAGCCCTTGGAGGATTTGACCTCCCGAACCAAAACATACGTCATCTACGCTCATTACAAGCACTACTTCATTAATATATGAGTAGGACTCTCATTAATAATGTTCTACACCAGTGCCTACTTTACGCAAACATACCAGAGCGCCGGAGATAATTAATGCAGTTAATTTGTCAGCGAAGGCGGGGTATGTATCATAATGGTATATCACTCAAGGGAACTATGTTGAACAGGAACCATCTGTAGGATGGAATTTCTATTTTATAGAAAAGTTTAGCATTCCTAATTTTCAATGGAAATTTCAGATAACAATTATATTTAATGTATTAATAAGAATACTTTTATTTAATATTTATTACGCACTACATAATTACCTTTGGTCCTGGTTGTTTGATTGTAGGATAAAGCCTGATGTAACAAACTAGTGGCTAGCCATCTAAACACACTGAATTTTACAAGGCTCACTTTCAGGCATATGTGGTGGATTCTGATGTGGTGAGATAGGTCGTAATGAGTACTTATAAACCAGTTTTTTACATTTGTAGGTTCTCATTATTTAGTATGTATAAATGGTTGTAATTTACTAAATTTCCCTTTCCTTATGATTTTTTTTTTTCGACTAGGGGCATAGTTAGTACCCTTTAATATCTCTAGAGCTAGCAAGTGCTGTGTGAGGGCATTTCATATCAGCTGGGGTGAATATAATATTAGGCATATGTATTGAAGTGATTACTTTTCTGTATTAATGATTTATATCATTACTAGTTTTTAGGAATGTCTGTAACAGGTTGATTATAATTTTGACCAAATTAACCAATCATACATAGCCTCAAATTGATAGGTAAGTGAAATGCTAGGTTTTGTATGTAAAAAAATATATTTCCGTCGTAGGAATAGATAGCGTGAGAGTTTACTAAATTATTATTATTAGAACTGTGTCTTACTATCAATTCGGGTTGTATGCACTCATGCTAATGTGTAATGGTAGGGTGAATGTGATATTTAATGGAGAATCTATAGTTTAACGTGGGATCCGAACCGCGGTAGAGGCCTGACACTCCACACATTCACAAGTTGTGATTAATACACGTCTTGTCAGAGGGGAAGGAAGGGCCTGGCAATCAGATAAATCTTTGCTGGGGCCTTGGATTGAGCCCTGGACCCCCAGCACAGAAGTCCGACATCCTACCCCTAGACTGCCAGAACATCATTAACTAAATTAATTCTAGTTTTATTTAAATTAATTATAAAATTGTACATAAAAATTCCACGTATAATGTGTATCCATGGGTTGAATTTGTATCTAATTAGTGACCTGGTGATCTATGGATAAGGTGTCGGCCTTCTGTGCTGGAGTCCGGGGTTCAATCCTCGGTCCTGGCATAGATTTATCTGATTACCAAACCCTTCCTTTCACCTCTGACAAGACATCTTGTGAATGTGGGGAATGCTAGGCCTCCACCGTGGTTTGGATTCCACGTTAAACTGTAGGTCCTCCGTTTCATCTCACAATCACCCTACCATTACACATTAGCGTAAGTGTGTATATTCCGAACGGATAGTAAGACGCGGTGTTAATAATAATGTATCTAATTGATAGTATTGATAACACTGGTTTAATTGGGAACTGCCTCTATCTCAGACAAAAGGTGATGCCATGGTCTAAGGTGTCAAATCGATGGTCGGCAAGAAATATACATTTCCTTGTGACGAACCTGTTGACATTCTTGCATGGCTTATAGATTTTTATCCAATGTGGTCAATGATAGCCATGTTTAGTATTCAAGCCCTTCATGAACATAATTATACTGCCTATTTCTAAGTTTAATTTCTGTGACACCCACCTCGGTGGTGTAGTCAGCTAACGTGCCAGTTTAGTGTTGAGCTAGATTGCCGAGGAAGGGGAAATGGGGGTTCAAATCTCGGTCTGTTGATCTGGGGGTAGTTTTTCCCAAATGGTTTTCCACTCTTCCTCCACGAAAACACGAGTTAACTTCCTCTGAATTAAACCTTCCCAATTCTTAGCCCATTAGCGTAATTAGTACATAAGCGTAGTAGTAGTAGTAGTAGTAGTAAGACGCAGTGCTAAAGAAAAAAAATCTTCTGTGGCACTATACTTTATGGTGTCTATTTTTTTAACTCTACTTTATAGAGTGGAGGTGTTTGAATAGAGCCTAAATATCTAAATGTATAACATATGAATGTATAGAAATGTTTTAGTAACTTTTTTTAAACTTTTTAATACTGTTTTTCCTACTATAGCTACGTTGGAGGGATACAACACTGAGAAATAAAACTTTACCTAGGATGTAAATAAATAGGATGACCAAATAGGAAATATAGTTTAGAAAACACAACAGAGAGAGACGATGATATAGTGAGCTCTCCCCTCTGTAGGTTTACATTCCCCCCTCATTCCCTTCGCTTTCCATCCAATACTCACCCGAACCCCTTTTGACGAGCCAGTTGGTCCCTTTGATCTTCCGCCGGTCATTAGGGTGAGAGTTCAGTGTGGACATGCGGTCAAATGGGGGATCCCCCCCTCCCTAACACCCTCATACCCCTTACTCTCACCAAGGCCGGCCATTTCAACCCACAATGTTTGGCATTCCCTTGACGGTAGTGTCAAATACTCGAGGGCAGCGTGCGCAACAGTCAAATGGGGTCTCGGACACAGAGATCACGTTGTTGTTGTTGTATCTCGGTGGTTGGTATGGCCCCGGCTCCAGACCTCATCGGTTTTATAGACACTTTCATCGCACACCCCCTCCCCTACATACCTCTATCTTCCACTACCACACACACACACACACACACACACACGCCTTCCATTAATATAATTACCGGGAGATTTTCATGGTATTATGTTTTGGGGGAGAGGGAGGTACTTAGGCTTTTGTTCGCTTGGACAAAGGGGACTCAATTATTTCAAGTTGGACTTCATGAAACTGGTGAGTACCCACTATAGTAGGGTGAACTCACATTATTGAAATTAATCGTATTTATCGTTTGTGCGTTTACATTTTTTTTTTAGTTTATCACAACAAATTCTTGTTTTCCAATTAATTAAAAAAAAGCCTAAGCCTTAAAAACGATTATAAATATGGTTTGGAACGTTTTTCGATTTCTATTAGTCAGTATTTTAACATTATAGTGACGTGCAGGAGAAAGTATTGACGTTTACTCATTCGATATCAAGAGAAAAAAAATCATGATAAATAAGGATGTATTTTTATTTTTACAAATAAAAAATAATTAAAGGGTAACTTACAATTAAATTACTTTGGAAAATTTTTATATTAAAAAAAATTGAACAATTTTGTGTATAAATTATATATAAAGCGTGTTTATTGTGATAAAATGATCTGAATGTTTATTTTATGAGGATAATTTAGTGAAAACATATTTTTGAACATTTTCTTTCAACACACAATTTGAGAATGTTTTTGAGAAGGTATCGTGCAATTTTTATTGTTTTATCTTTTGTATAACGTGTTCGTTTGAGTTCAGGGAAGCGTCACAGAATCAAACGGAGTCATCATTGGTCGCCCATAAACAATTTCATACGGAGTCAATTTTGTGCCTGAATGTATCTTGGTGTTATAGACGGTGATCACATAAGGCAAAAATATATATCCCAATTATCATGTCGGCTATTTACAAAATGACTCAGCATTTTAGAAATAGTTTTGTGCACTCCTTCAACGCGGCCATTACACTCTGGATGTGCTGGGGTGGTTCTGTTTAGTGACATTGATCAATTTGCAAACTTGCACCATTATTTCTGACAAGAAATTCGAACCCTGGTCACTGATAAGAAATAAGGGTGTCCAAATGTAGTTTGTAGTTCTCTTACCACTGTGACTGGATAAAACTGAGCCATGACATTCTTTTAACACGTCGTCACGTTCTGACTCGGGTATCACAATGCACTTTCCATACTTTGTTTCTAGAAAAAGCAAGCCATTAACCACCTGGAAACTTGGGTTGTTTCTCCAAATTTGACAATCGGCATCTTGAGATTGCTGCTCTATTAGGTCCTCTTGGCTACTGAGTTCAATGATTCTTATTTTTCTATTTAGTCCATCAGCATTTCCATGGAATTTTCCTGGTCGATGACACACCATGTAGACATATTCACTAAGACGTAAACTCCATATTATTAAACGACCACTAGGGTTTTAGAGACCTAATAACCACTTAAGAACGGCATGGTCCGTAATTATCGTAAAGGGTTTGCCCAGTAGATAGCTACAGAATTTATTGACACTCCACAAGACTCCTAGAAGTTCTTCTTTTTCCATGGTGCTATGATTAATTTCTGCTTGGTTCAGTTAGAGGTATGCGAAAGCAACAGGGTGTTCTTTATCCTCAAAGTCCTGGGGCAACACACAACCAAGTGAATAGTTGTTAGCACCTGTAGACAAGATAAGTGGGTTTTTTTAATCAGGGAATATAATGACCTCGGTAATGTACCTGAGAGGCTGCGAAGTAGCAATTATCAATATTTAAGGATAAATTGGCTTGATTCAAACGATTCAAAACTGCTCACAGTCTCTCAGTATGTTCTACTATGTCCTTGCTAAATATTAATATGTCATCTAGGTAAACCAGTGTTTGAGTAGGTGTTAACTCATACAATATACCATCCATAACTCTTTGAGACGTAGCTGGGGCCTTTCTGAAACCAAAGGGTATTCTAACACATTTGGACACCCCTGTTATAGTTATAAAAACCTTTTTGCTTGGTTGTCGAGATGAAAACATAGTTGTGTGTAGCCTCTAGTCATGTACAGGCACGAAAATACTTTACATTTAGACATATTTTCAATAGTTTCTACTAAATTAGGTAGGGGATGAAGGTCTTGTGTAGTTACTGCATTTAAACGTCCATAGTCAACACAAAATATGAATTCTGGCTGTCCTGTTGTAGACTACATTTTACAATCACTATAGGGGAGCTCCATGGTGAATCATATATTTCCCTGGGTTTGATAAATCCGGCCTTTAACTGGTTCTTAATCATGTCTTGAACTAGAGCTCTTTGGTGATAAGGTACTCTCTATGGTTTCTGAGATACAGGCTTCGCATCTCCGGTATGTATTCGATGGTGTTCTAATTGAGTAGCAGGTAAATTATCTCCTTCCCTAAAAATATCCGTAAACTCTCGTAAAATAGGGCTCAAAATGTTTTTATCTTCCTCTGATAAACGATGTAGTTTTTCATTAGGATTGGTTCAAATTTAGAGGTTGCAGTTTCCTTAACCTCACAAGCTCGTACAACTTTATTTTGACCCTTACCCCGAGGTAATATAAGGTCCGTGGCATATATTTCACAACAGATGACGTAATCTCTGTTTACATAACAAACGGTAGCAATTACCGCCTCTCGTCGCATTTCGACAGCCACAAGGCTCATATTGACAACACTTATTGGGACTCTGACCCTGTTCCCTGACTTTATGGCAACACTAACACTTCTAGCCACATAACAGTGTTTATCTTCCAGTGTATCGCTTTGTATAACTGGTTCTACTAAAAGTAACTTTTCGTCAATGACTTCGGGGAGATTAACTTTCAGCTTGAATTTTTTTTTGCCCGGGGGCATTTCTTCAGTGTGCATTAAACGTACTAGAACCGGAACCATTTCCACAGCACAGGATGAGGTAGCTAATATCATATTTACAAATGCATGAGTTCTTTGGGGCCCTATTTAGGCTCTTGTACCTAAATCATAAGATTTATGATGAAGGTTTAATTTCCGTTTTTCTACATTAATAGACGCCTAGTTTTTCAACACGAAGTCCAATCCAAGTGTACCCTCATAGCGATGACAGCTGACATTTACAACCTGTACATTTAAAACATAGCTATCGTGGTTTAACTTTATAGTCACAGATTTTTCTCCCAAATTTGAAATTATTGGTCCTCCTAGATCAGCAATTTTATACTTAGGTTTGAAAATACTTCTATTTTCCACTACTTCTTGCCACATTACTGTAACTTGAGCTCCTGTATCGACTAACAACATGCATTGTTTTCCCTCATAGTTTGCAAGAATTGTAAGATCTTCTACACTAGAGTCTTCACTGTCAGCAGAAGTTACAAGGACGAATTTTATTTGGACTGGGTTCGTGGCTTGGCCCAATCTCTTGATCTTTTAGGGGAGGTTTCTTCCCTTCAAACCTTTTCCTACAAAATGTGGATATATGTCCCTTGTCCCGACAATAGAAACAAACTAACTTGTTGATTGGTATAATTTTAACTAAATGACCGTATCTCCTATATTTGTGAAATTTAACCTCATTGTAGTTCATAAAAACGCGTTTTTGAGTTCATCTGTCTTCAACAGGTCAACGGTCCACTTCTACTATGTCCACTGCGGATTATATTACGTTTTGGAACGATTTAGGTTTTGAAAGTCGTGTCAGTCTACCTAATTCCCCAGAAAGGCCATTTAAAAACGCATCTAACGCTCTCTGGCTCACCTAAAACTTTATTGCAGCATTACCCTCTTCACTCGCCCCTAAATCATTCATATTGACGTTGATTTTTCTTATTCTATTCGAAAACTGCTCTACAGTTTCATCCGAACGTGATTTGCTTCGGGTCAGCTGTTCTCGGTAATATCTGGTAGTATTCATCCTCTTAAAGCGCTTTACAAGCTCTTGTTTTAGGGCTTCATAAGTTGTAGCTTCCCTACATTCATTATGCGGTAAGGTAAAATTCTGTATTTCCCCTGAAACCCGTAATTTTGCTACTGCTAATTTTTCATTATCAGTCCACCCACATAGTTCTGCTGACTGCTCTAACTTTGTAAAAAAGGTGCTCACACTATCATCTGTCCTGCCTTGAAATACTGGTATACTAGGAATAAGAGAGAAATTCCAAACATACATGGTGGCTGTTACTGATTCATTTCCCTGACTCGTATTAGCAGCATGGTTCATACTATCTTGCCTTAAAGTTTAGTTTTCTTATTTTAAATCATGAATTTATTTCATTAAAAATTTATGGCTGTTTGTAAGACGACATCTCGTCCTTCTAATCTTACTAGGGGGGTAGCCATGATAGTAATTTTGGAATAGAATAATTTAAATTTTGGGATTATTTGTCAAAATATAAAAATGAATCTATGGGATTTTAAATACATCCTAAGATAATAATTGAACACACAAAATAGGCTAAACCATATCAAAGTAGTTCAATTCCCTACCTTGGTGTTGTTGTTGTTGTGATGGTGGTGGTGGTGGTGGATGACGTTTGTGAATGAAGTTTGTGACGTCACTACTGCCCATTTCAGCTGGTTGAGATTTCCGACTTATCTTCTTTCTCGATAGCAGCTGATACACGCACACGCGCGTTTATCACTCCATTCGTGCCTTGCGCTACAAAGTTCTATCAGCTCATATCGCCTTTCTTCCACACCTAGCATAATTAAGCTAGCAACACGCGTAATGGAACTTCTAATCATTTAACTTTGATATCAGTTGTATAATATTTTAATTACATCCCGACATGTTATAACTTACACATAACTTAATCCCTTTTGATTTCACTTTGCCACTAAATCTTCACTTTGGACACACTTTGCTAAGTCCTGATCCTGACTTCAGACACACTTTGCTAAGTCCTGATCCTCACTTCTGACAAAACTGTGTAAGACCACTAGTTTTAACTGGGTGCCCGATACAACCCTACTACAGCACTGCCGGGAAACCTTAGGGACTTACATGGTCGGGATGGACCCCGAGTGGTAGGGGTCGGGATGGGTGGTTCGTGGGGAATGAGACTTGCAACTTAGTCCAATTAGATATATTTATTAATATATTCAGATGCTAAACTACTACATGAGTCACCGGGTAGATCTCCCGTGACGAGGGAGCAGGCACGATAACGGTCTCGCAACCTTCCTGTAGACCCGCGATCGACCCTCCAGGGGGGTGAACCACTAGTTCACATTTTATTCAGTCGTTTAGTCAATCGTTAGATCCCGACCCACATGAACTTTGCATGGCTCCAAACACTCAACAACCTTACTCTCTCACACAAACTTACTGATCTCGATGTTCACCAGCCAGGAAGGTCCATCAGTCGCACCATGCTCGCTCGTCAACAGGATGCAAGCTATATGAGATATATGCTATTCTCAGCAGGATGGCAACCCAACGCTCTTGACTTCCAAGGAAATGTATAAGCGTGTCTTAACCTCCTACCAGAATAAGTCAAAAAATAATTATGCTCTTACAGATCTTTGTATTATGTTATTTTATGGATGCGTTATTAGTATTGTTATTATTATATTATCATTAGGTGTTCTGTATTACAACAGGTCAATTCCTTTTAGCATTGAAGTTAGACCTCCAATGAGCCCTGTCCTCTGCCTCTTCCTTCAGCTCCATCAATTTTTTTCTTTCCTTCAAGTCTTCTAATATTAATTGAATCCCACTTATTCCTAAGCTACTCTTTCATTCAACCTTTCCTTCTATGACGTCATGCAGAAGACATTTCTTCCTACGGATTTGTCCGATACAGTTTGATTTGCACTGAAGAATCACATCCAAATATTTTTTTATTCTCCCCCACTCTTCTTAAGACTTAATTTGTCCCCATGTCTGTCCACCTTATCTTCTCAAGTCTTCTTCAGCACCACATTTCAAAGCTTTTCAAGTATTTACTTTCCATATTCCTGAAAGTCCAAGTTTCTGCTCCAAACAGGACGATGCTCCAAATGTAGCATTTAATCTGTTTCTTCCTCACTTCCAAACACAACTTGCTGGTCAGCAGTAACCTCTTCTTTTTAAAAGCTTCCTTGGCCATTGCGATCCTCGATCTAGTTTCCTTGGTGTAGTAGGCTTTCTTTGTTAGTAGAAATATCTGCGTTAACCTTATATAATTATTTTAATCACCAATCCGTGTTGAAATTATGTTTAGTGTTGTATTATATGCTGTGATAAGTAATATTTAATGAATATTACAAATATGTTCAAAATATAATATCAATAATTTATTCTTCATTCAAAATGTTTCGAAGTTTCGAAGGATATTGTGAGCGTAGAAGTCTAAGCAAGGGTGATTTGTATTTGGACTTTGACTTCATCCTTTCTAAGCTTAGCACTTCCCTACAAAATATATAATTTTTTAGAAATTATATTGATCATCCTTTTAATAGAATTCACATCACCTCTTTGCGAAATGAAAGTCCTAAGCAGATAAATTTAAGTTTGTGAAACTTTTAATGT
The DNA here is from genome assembly GCA_902151425.1 of Timema shepardi. Lineage (NCBI taxonomy): Eukaryota > Metazoa > Arthropoda > Insecta > Phasmatodea > Timematidae > Timema > Timema shepardi. The sequence goes on along the minus strand of CABFVX010000592.1, from coordinate 7,624 downwards.
ACAAGTACACAGTGATTACGAGTCAAATTATACAGTTTGATTAATTTACATCGAACAAAACATTTTCTGCTACCCGCCAGCTGAACAGATTGGGTCTGATTTAATCCAAATTATTTCTAAGTTGTTCTCAAAGAGTTATCTAACAGGGATAGATTTGTGGAGGCCCTGGGGTGATAAATATTGGGAGTTCCCGACATAAAAAAAAAATTTTTTTCCACGTTTTGACATAATTATTTTTTCTTTTCAAAATAGCTGTTAAAATCACATTGTTAACGATATTATTTAAATAAGTAAACATTGCTATCACAATAAATTAGATTTATTTATTGATATTTTGTTTTTGCCAAAACCTTAGGACTTTGTAAAAAAATACCAGAATATCGTACTTTAACTGTGTCTACACCACGGTCTTATACACAGGTCTGGAAACTCTGATGGCGGGGATGATTCAATTAATTAAGCAACTTCTTGTAGTTTCAGGTAAAAACACTTGATTCTCTAGGGATGTCGTTTAATTTTTAAATATATAAGTCTGAATTATTTATTTACCGCACGTGTCATAAGTAAGTATGTAATATTTTGACATAAGTAAATAAAATTTAAAATAATAAGTTAAAAAAAATTAAGATTCTTCCATGACGGCAACCTATAGAAGCAAATGATATTTTTTATTATTATTGCAACAGTTAGTGGGCCCGGCTGGGGGTGGAGGGTTGTCTGATTTCTGGGCTCACATGGGTGGTCTCCCTATTGCACTACCTTAAATACGACTCTGGTATTGATTATCCACCTTAAAACCTATATATCTGCATACGACATACATGACAACTTGATTTTAAAATATATTAAACTCCAAGCTAATCGTTGACTCAACACTGTTGTGGTTGGAGAAACATCAATTATTAACGATTGATAAATATTTAGTTTGAGGAAACAAAATGAATGTTTATTAAGTTACTTGTAATTAAAGAAATTTAAAATGTATATTCCAAAATTAGTTTACTAATTCCAAACGCAGCTTTATATTGACAAAGGCTTACATTATTAGTAAGCTAATCTCATCAACTCACAGTCTCAGCTAAACTATCGTCATAATTAGTCAGTTTTTGGGATAGTGTTGTGTATAAATTGTTATATGATTTTGTTGCTTAGTTTTCAAGAACTCATGTTATATTATTTAATAATCTTTTTACCTTTAAATGTTCATGCTATAAAAAGATTTTAAATAACTTGTTAGTTGTAGAGTTCTAGTAAATTATTAATTAATGACTTTAAGTTCAATATTATTAGCATGTAAATATTGTTATGTATAATCTCAGGGTACAAGATGATTAAATTACACATTAAATGAATACCACTGCATTTTTATGAAGAAATAATAGAAAACTGCGGTGACATAAATGGTAGCCATAGTATAGCTGGTTGATTGTCGAAAAGCACACATTAAATCTTTCAATAATTTGTTTGGTGAATATAATATTTTTAAAAATGAAGAATTTTTTGTAATAAAATATCCGATAAAAAGTACCTACTTCCATTGGATTATTTGCTTTGGATGTAGTAAGAGCTAAATAAAAATTGGGAAACTATAAATTCTAATATCATAAAGCAACTTTAATATAAGAACTACGGATAGCTGTATCTCTTTAATAATATTTAATTTTAGACATTTTTTTCATTCCCACTATCCATGTTTTTTTATCAAATATATTTTAACGCTTGTGAATATTTTTGAAATTAGTTCTGTTGTTTTGTTTTCTTGATCTCTCAGAAGTATGCGGATCTTTCTTTAGCCAATAGGTTTATGATATGGAAAATAGAATCCAGTAGTAATGTACTCGCTTTGGTTCGAGAGTAGCACACCATATTTCAAAAACAACTTCAATTTCTTGGATATGAACGCCTACCTCTCCATAATTAGAATACCATACTACACGATATTATCACATTGATCCACATGACCACCAATTCAAAATATATTAAATTTAATGTGTTTTTTTACTATAAATAAAATCTAAGGATAAATATTAAAAAAATATTGATTGTATATTTCCTAACCACTTACATTGATATAAGCCTTTATACCCCAACTTAAATGAAATAGTAGATAAAAAAAGTGATTGATGTGTTGGCAGCCCTGCATTGCTGTAACGTAATTCTCCAGTTTTATGAGCTTTCAGATGTCAAATCTTCTGTCACTATTCGTTCCTTCTAAAAGACGGGCAGAAAATATATCAGATCAAGTCTAAATGTAACTCGCTGACAACCAAAAGAGACAACGATGCGATGGTAGTAGAAAAAACAACAACAAAAACAAATGAAAATAAAAATGAAGGAAAAAATAAATGAAAAAAGCAAAGATCTCGAGATAAAAAAAAATTGCAAGAGTTTTTTTATTAGTGTAAGGGATAAACTTTTATTTCTCTGCTATTTGGTTTCATTGTTGTCAACTTCTGTGAGTTTTTTTATATTTGTTTCTATTAAGGTTGTCAGCTGTCTTGTTTCCTTAAGACTGTTCTGGTCAATGGTCAGTCGTAACAAATAGTTCTGACTAGTTTGTTGTGGTACACTTGCTTGACTAACCTTTAATATATATTGTATATATTTCAATTTAATTTGGAGAGAAGATGGAACCTTAATTAGAGTCGTGATATTGTTTCGCACTAAAAGCTGTAAAGATTGGTTCACAATTATCATTTCATTTTGAATGTTGACCAATAAAAAAATATTGTAGACATATAATTTTTCATTTTGAAAGACAAACAACTCTATGTGACTCTCTCTGCCTGAGTTGATGACACTTACACTAACCAGCAAACATTGGTTATAACTTCAAAGTATATTTTCTTATTCTCCTTCTCAAATTACTCAAAATAATACTAAAACACATGATTTTCTATTTTTGTGTGTGTGCTGTGTGTCACCCTGTACGCATCTGAGCTATGGGCATATTTAGCAAAACAAATGGATTAAAGAGGAGGGAAGTAGAGATTAAGAGGAAATGTACCTGACATTTTATAGTGTGCTAAACTATTTATTAAAAAAGAACGGGATTTCAACCACAACATTCCCGCCATAGATAAAACCTAACAGACGGTATCAACGCCCTATTCCTTACGAGGTTATATTCTTTCGAATAACATCATTAGTCTACTCCACTTAACTACTTTACAGTGGTAATAAGAGTATAACCCACTTCGGTGACTGTTTGGTCTAACGTGCTACTCTTGTGTTGGACTAGACTGCCAAATATGGGGGGGGGGGGTAGGTCGGGTTAGCTGAGGGAGATTTTCCTAAATGTTTATCCACTCTCCGCGCAAATGAGGGTGCATTCCCTTTAAATTGAGCCTTCATAATCCCTAACACAATAGTTTAATTAGTACATAGGCGTTCCGAACAGGTAGTAAAACATGGTGGTAAGAAAACAAGAGTATGTACAGAAACAATAAAAACAAATCTAATGCGTGGGATGAAAAAACCACATTGTAAATAACACGTAGAAAAAAAAAACGTTCCCCGTAGAGTTGAGCGGGATTACTGCCCCAACACTCTCAACAAATTGTGAAGCGAGACTAATGACTCAGACCTTTCGTCCATCTTCACTGGTATCTTTAACACATTTTAAGCGCTATGGATAATACTCGTTGTCGGTGACCTGGCGGTCTAGGGGTAGGGTGTCAGACTTCTGTGCTGGCGGCCGGGGTTCAATCCTTGGTCCCGGCACAGATTTATCTGATTACCAAACCCTTCCTTCACCTCTGACAAGACATCTTGTGAATGTGGGGAATGCTAGGCCTCCACCGTGGTTCGGATTCCACGTTAAATTGTAGGTCCCTCATTTCATCTCACAATCACCCTACCAATACAGATTAGCGTAAGTGTGTATAGCCCGAACGGGTAGTAAGACGTGGTGCTAATAATAATAATAATAATAATAATAATAATATTAATAATAATAATATTTGTACTACCTTTGGGCATTTCACTCTGACTGTTTATAATATCCTCAAGAAATACTCCCTCTATGAAACAATAAAATATTAGATCGACGAACCAATCCATTTCGATGGCCACGTATTCTAATGCGCTACTCTTGCAGTAGATTAGACCACCGATTACGGGTAGATCAGGGTTCAAATCTCGGTCGGATTTACAGATAGAGTTTTTTCCTAATTATTTTTCCCTCTCCCTCCATGCAAATGTGGTTACACTTCCTTTAAATATAACTTCCTTAATCTCTAAAACCATTAGCGTATCCGATACATGGGCGTATAACCCGAAACGGGTAGTAAGACACGGTGCAAAAAAAATTTTATTGACTAGGGGGGTGAAGGCAGGTGGTAGGGTTAAGGTAGGAGGGACTCGCCATGGATCTTAAATGCAAAGTCACAGGTGCTATTAGCTTTGTTAAGTGCCTAAAATAACCCTAAAAAATAAATAGGAGGAAGAAGCTTTTTTTTTTTCATCTGGAGTATGCAAGTTATAAGCATCAAAAGTGACGTATGTACATATATCAGATATTTTATTTAGCACGACCATTTTTTTATTAACTAATCACTATGGGTAACAGCTATTGCTACCCTTTTTGTAAGTGTAATATTCTAATAAATTATATTTTAAACTCGCTTACAAGATAATTCAATTAACATACTTCATACATAATTTAACGCTACTGTTCGAGCCTTACTTGCTGTGCAATTTATCCGCAAAATCTCACTCATGAGCCATGGAAGAGGATAGAAGAAGTTGTCTAGAATGTAAAAAGATTTAGGGAACAAATATATCTCACTACATCCGTTGGGGATTCAAACTCTGAACTTCCACAAAACTCGTAAATCATACAAGACAGTCACATTTGTGTCCCTGTGCCCTCTTGTGTGGATCTGTTATAATTAAACATGTTTACAAACCTCTTTGCCGATAGTTTCTCGAAAAACTATGTCCTCACTGAAATAATGATAATATCTAGCACCGCGTCTTACTACCCGTTCGGGTTATACGCTTTAAGTACCTAATGGATTAGGAATTGGGAAGGTTGAATTAGAGGAAGTGAACCCGCATTTGCGTGGAGAGATAGTGGAAAACCATTTAGGAAAAACCACCCCCAGTTCACCCGACCGAGATTCGAACCTCGATCTCCCCGTCCTCAGCAGTCGAGCTTAAACACGACAAGCGCGTTAGCCAACTACGCCACCGAGGCGGGTCTCACTGAAATAGATTTGTGTTGTATTCTATGACGAGAGTAGGCCAAATTACATTAGTTAACTAGTTATGGTTGTATTATATTAATTAAATAACTTTGAAAGAATAAGGCTGGTCTTGCAGTCGGCAGCCTGGTCTCAGCGACCACTGGGGTCTAAGGTAACCAGCCATGGAGAGTGCGACCAACGACAATCGGCGACCGCCGAGGGGACGAGCGACGCACATGCGGCCAGTCGCTGTCGTCCCAAGTCAGGGCATTTATATGAAACCGGGCCAGTATGTACGCACTCAGCGCGGTGGCCAGTTGTTTGTTTTGTATGGAGTGTGATTGTGGCTACGATGTCTAACGGGGATAGTTTCGATACGGAATATGGGTAGCCGCAGCCAGGCTGCCAAGGGCGCACCCAGCCTAAGGCTCAGAATATCAAGAAAAAAAAACCTTTTATGAACGTATGTTGTGACTTGAGGTAGGACACACCGTTGTAAAATATTGATGATTCAGGGGGTAGGGTCCCTAAGAGGTGGTACCTAGGTCAAACTCTTCCCTCCGTCTGTACAAACCTATACAAATCCCTTACTCTATGGCATTAGGAACTTGAATATTCACTGCCGCACTTACAAAAGTACGCCACCTATCCTATCTTGAGCTAATTCTATCTAGTCCACTTCTTTACACCCTATCCCTATCTTGAGCTGGTTATAACCCGTCCCTAACATTACACCCTATCCCTATCTTGAGCTAGCTCTATCCATTCCACATCATTACACCCTATCCCTATCTTGAGCTAGTTCTATCCCGTCCCTAACATTACACCCTATCCCTATCTTGAGCTAGTTCTATCCAGTCCACCTCATTACACCCTATCTCTATCAGGTCCGCTCTAATGTTATTCTGCCATTTGCGTCTCATCCTAGACTGCTGGTTTTCTTGTGGGGCATGTCGAGGAGTCATGTTTACTAGACTCTTCAAAGAACAATTCGGGAACGTTGAGACAGAATCGTGGTTGAAGTTGAAATAATTCACAAGAGACATTACAAAAATTCATGTCACGACTCGAGGAGCAAATACAGCAATGTATTGAATATAATGGTGGCCATCTTAAGGATATTTTTTTATGAATATTTCAAGAGTATTTTGAAATTGTATATGTTATTGTTAATTTTGGTTTAATTTTAAGCATTAATAGTTTAAATAGCAAAGACATAATGTTATTAAATGTATAAACACTTTCTGCCCCAGCCTGTATAATTTAAATGAAACACATCCATATTTGCATGGAAGGATATTGGGGAATGTTTTATGTAAAACACCCCCACCATACACGAATAGGATTCAAATTCCAACCTCTCCATCACCCGCAGGCCAAATTAAATATAATCTATATTGGGAGGGACATCCAGGGGCAAGGTAGCAGTACACAATCCACCTTGGTGGGAAATCTAGGTGCAAGGTAGCAGTGCACAATCCACCTTGGAGGGAAATCAAGGGGCAAGGTAGTAGTACACAATCCACCTTGGAGGGAAATCAAGGGGCAAGGTAACAGTGCACAATCCACCTTGGTGGGAAATCTAGGTGCAAGGTAGTAGTACACAATCCACCTTGGGGGGAAATCTAGGTACAAGGTAGCAGTACACAATCCACCTTGGGGGGAAATCTAGGTGCAAGGTAGTAGTACACAATCCACCTTGGAGGGAAACCTAGGTGCAAGGTAGCGGTACACAATCCACCTTGGAGGGAAATCTAGGTGCAAGGTAGCAGTGCACAATCCACCTTGGAGGGAAATCTTGGGGCAAGGTAGTAGTACACAATCCACCTTGGAGGGAAATCAAGGGGCAAGGTAACAGTGCACAATCCACCTTGGAAGGAAATCAAGGGGCAAGGTAGTAGTACACAATCCACCTTGGAGGGAAATCTAGGTGCAAGGTAGCAGTACACAATCCACCTTGGAAGGATATCTAGGGGCAAGGTAGCAGTACACAATCCACCTTGGAGGAAAATCTTGGGGCAAGGTAGTAGTACACAAACCACCTTGGAGGGAAATCAAGGGGCAAGGTAGTAGTACACAATCCACCTTGGAGAGAAATCAAGGGGCAAGGTAACAGTGCACAATCCACCTTGGAAGGAAATCAAGGGGCAAGGTAGTAGTGCACAATCCACCTTCGAGGGAAATCAAGGGGCAAGGTAGCAGTGCACAATCCACCTTGGAAGGAAATCTAGGGGCAAGGTAGCAGTACACAATCCACCTTGGAGGAAAATCTAGGGGCAAGGTAGTAGTACACAATCCACTTTGGAGGGAAATCAAGGGGTAAGGTAGTAGTACACAATCCACCTTGGAGGGAAATCTAGGTACAAGGTAGCAGTACACAATCCACCTTGGGGGGAAATCTAGGTGCAAGGTATCAATGCACAATCCACCTTGGA
>CABFVX010000591.1:159355-261030 GCA_902151425.1 Timema shepardi | reverse complement strand
AATTAAGGGCCTCCTCTTTCACAATAATAAATTAACAGTCGGGTTCTGGATATTTTGTCTGTTTTAGATTTAAATTTGTTTAAAAGTCGTGTGCTGATGAAATCAGTCAGTTCAGAAAGTAGCCTACATGTTAGATATATTAAAATTTAAAATATATAATAGACACTAGACAGACAATTCAAGTATAATATAATATTAGTCTTATAGTGATGTCTGTGTTGACTATTTTTTCGAATTTTGATATTTTTAGCAAATGGAATGTCTAAAATTAATAAAGTTAAAAATAGTATTGTTGATAAAAAAAATTTGCAACTGCTTTTACAGGCAATCCAACATTTATCGATTCTTTGTTACCGACGATTTTACCCTAATCAATGGGTACACGTACTAAACGTCAAGCTCATATGATTTGGTTTAACGGTGACAGGGAAAATGGAGCTCTAATATCATTCAGGTGACAGAGCGTGCTACTAAGTAAATGTTTTCTCAAGGTACCTTTCCTTTAATTATATTTTCCTTAACCCTACTTTACTGTCATAATCCTTTATTTTATCACCACGTCCTACTATCTGTTCAGGATATACGCACATATGATTTTTACTCTAGTGTGCAAGGGATGAGAAAGGAAGCATTTTAGAGCTAATTTACCCGCATTTGTGTGAAAGGAATGTTGGAAACCATTTAAGGAAAACCACCTTCAATAACCCCAACCAGGATTCTAACCCCAATCTTACTGTCATCAACAGGCCAGTCTAACAGGAGAGTGACACCTTAGATCGTTCAGCCATTGAGGCGGGTTACTGGCATAATAATAATAATTATTATTATTATATTATTAATTATATTATTATTATTATTATTATTATTATTAGCACCGCGTCTTACTATCAGTTCGGGTTATACAGACTTACGCTAATGTGTAATAGTAAGGTGATTGTGACCTACAGTTTAAAGTGGAATTCGAACCATGATGGTGGCCTGGAAATCCCCATATTCACAAGTTGTGATTAATACACGTCTTGAGAGGTGAAGGGAGGGTTTGGCAATCAGATACATCTGTTCCGGGACCAAGGATTGAACCTCGAACCTCCAGCAGAGAAGTCTGATACCTTACACCTAGATCACCAGGTCACCTACTGACATAATTGAATGTGAATGATTCAGATGGGTAGTAAGAGGTGTTACATAAACAACAACAAGACTCGTTCACTCACCAACTATTGCTTGTGGTGGTTAGTCACGATCAAACATTTATCAACATGCTTTGGCTACAGGTGTCAAAATTGATACAAGCCGTCAGAAATTCACCGGGAATTATTTATGAACACATGACAAAACCACTTAGAGGAATTAATCTTCGACGATTACACAAATCAATTGAATAACAGGCATAACACCAGCTTTGTTTATTAACTTTGCCTACTTCGCATCCCTTATCATTTGGAAAATTCAAGTCAAACTGTAATGAGTAATTTTGAAAAAAATAAAAATGCCTTTCTCTATTGATCTTAGATATATTTGGTCAGTATTTAAACCGATTTATTTTATCTCAAAAATATTTGGCTTCACAGATTTTTCCTTTGCACACGCTGAAGAGAGTAAAAATACGTGGACTAGTATCCATGTATTGTGGAAGCTCTATGGTGTTTTTTGGGCGGTGCTTTATGTTTTAATGACTGTGTTCGTTGTTAGATACAATATAATAAATGTGTATCCCCAGTTCACACCACCTTTCATCATCAACGATGTTATCAATAACCTATTACCGTTGAGTGTGGTGTTGATTACATTCGTGCTTTGGATTAGCACCAACAGAAAGAAGATGAGTAAAGTTAGGTCTAAATTAACACATATCGACGAGATTTTACACGTTCATTCGGATGGAAAGAATCAGAAAACCATATTGATACAAATTATTACATTGTTATCTCTTATCTTACCTTTATTTGAGCTTAGAGCCTGTGCCGGCATGCAGAATACCACCTCATTTGTTCATCGAATCAAAGGATGGCTTCTACAAACTGCTATTGTCATCATAGAACTACAGTTTGTAAACTTAATTTTGCTACTCAAACATCGACATGATATCTTAAACTTGAAATTACTATCTATTTTCGACATAGCCGAAGAAGGGTATTTTGATTACTATCTAGAGAGAATTTTAACTCCATCTAAGAGACAACGTATAGCTATGGTTGATCAAGATCATATTTTCTACCAAAGAGAACTTAAATATTCTTGTAGCACCATTCAAAATTCAAGAAATACCTTGAAATACCCAACTAACGCTGATGATAGAGTAAACCAAACCCTGTGTGTATTACGTGGAGCCCACAATCTTCTTGCAGATGTAAACGACTTAATTAACAGCATGTTTGGACCAATACTGTTGATGGAAATCACCTCCATCTTCACATCTGTCACAGGGTGTCTGTATTTAACCATTGTGTTCATGTTTAAGTTCAAAAGTCCGAGCTTCATCACAATGAACGTAGACGATATTGTATTTATATTCATATTCTGGGGCTGTTCCCAAACCTTCAGGCTGGTTTGTATAACTGTGACGTGTGAAGCGATCCAATCTGAGAATCACCTTACAACGAGGTTGATATGCAAGCTTCTCGTCAACAAGTCACTTAGCGCCGATGTGTTTGGTGAGCTGCAGATGTTTTCCCATCAACTGGACCAGAGAAAGGTCGTATACACAGCGTTCGGGCTATTTCCTATAGACGTGTCTTTCTTGTCCACTTTTATAGCATCTGTGATTACTTATTTGGTTTTATTGCTTCAAAACAGTGTCGCCTGAATGTTTGGTATTCAGTTGTTTATAGTTGGTCATCATGATGGCTATTGATATCAACCCTTATCGACTTGGATGGTTTGGGGTTAAGTGTTCGCCTAAGGACCCAATGTTCGTAGATTCAATTTCAGTCAGGAACGACGGATTTTCCTTGAGCGTTAAAAATCTGTAGTACGGCTTCCTTTGGAGGGGAAGTAAAGCCATTGGACTCGTGCCAATTGTGGCCTCTAAAAGAACCCTGAGGTTATGAGAAAAATACCTTTCCTGGCTCTCACTTATAGACATTCTCATGTGTGGATATAATCATTTGGTCCAGGATGTTCACATTAAATACCTTAAACAAAAATAAATATTAAACCTGCTTTTGGGTTGCCTTGTTCAATATCAAATGTGACCTCATATATTTTAGTGTGCTATTATCCTATTCATAGGACTATTTACGTTATTCATAGATGTTTAATGTTTAGTGTGCTGCTTTGGAATATATTGAAACAAGTGTGTTTGTAATGTTCACCGCAATAAATCAAATTGAAACTACTAGTAGTTCAATGATAATATACCTCGCGCCCTCCATTAATAAATTTCAAAGTACATCATATTAAAAATACTTTGTCATGTTCCATAATCTTAAGATTTTTCTTTGGATTTCAAGTTGATATTTTCCCTTGGTGATTAAGTTACACAAAAAATAAAATAATAATCTAATAAACATTTATTAATTTAATTTAGAATTAACTGTTGTTCACGGGGCTTAAGACGCCAGTTTCACCGATATAGGTAAAAAAAAATACATTTATGTATGCGTCACTTGGCCTAGGTTCAAAGAATGTTCCAGTCAATTTTTGAACCAATTGGTACGCGAATCGCCAAACAGTAAAGTTAAAAAAGGATATTCACTCAACTGTATAAATAAACTTATGCTATACTTTGTTTTATTTTAGGGTATTTTGTTATTTTTAAACCATAGCTACGCTCTAAACAAATGTTACAAATAGTTAATTTAAGGGGTGAGGATGGAAAATGCTATTTTGAAAAAGAAAATTACATAAAATATCATGGAGAGAGAACATGAAAATCCCACGTGAAAAGACACCCTAGTAAAGCGATCAAGACTCGAACTTTTACCTCCCCAACACCAATAATACGATGTATTGCTATTATCTTACCAAGGGCAACCGGTGTGGGTGTTTGTGATAGTAACAAGCCTGATAACAAGAAGTTATCATTATTAATGATTAGATATGCCAGGCCTCCACCGTGGTTCGGATCCCACGTTAAGCTGTAGGTCCTCCATTTCATCTCAAAATCACCCTACCATTACACATTAGTGTATGTGCGTATAGCCCAAATGGGTAGTAAGACGCGATGCTAATAATAATAATAATAATTAGAAGACATTTATAAAAGTTTTGTGGCAGTATTCCTGTTTTCATTCCCGTATAACACACTGGACTCACTAATCGTATAAGCTTTTCTAACATTTTTTTAATAAATTAATTACTATTTCAAGCCTGTGGAATGGGTCAGTTATTTATTTAAGACATATATCTTCCACTACTGGCTGACTAGGCCTGTTGTGCCTTCTTATGCCTTATAATCTAACTTAATACTAAGACAGCCCCAACATCCAGTCTCTGGTCATTAATTTATCACTGTGAAGGGGTAAATACTCATTTCACCAATTATAATTTTTTTTTGCCATGCAGGGAATAGAACCCTGAACCATTAACTCGGTAGACAGACTCGCTACTGACTAAGTTAAGTTTTCCTAACGTAGTACACAAATTGTTAAATTTTTGATACTTCAGTTAAGTGTTAAATGTTAATTGCAATTATATTTGGATTAACTCGGTTTTGAAATATCCTGCTGATACACCCTTGAGTTCAAGAATACTCTCTTTCTTCTACCCTGTAATGTAGCAAGCTTACCGTGCGTTATTTCACTATGGAATAGCTTATAATATAGCGTCATATTGTAATCCGTTAAGGTAAGACTCTTCCTTTTAGGCTAAATAGAGTACATATTACTATATATTATAAACTATAAACTTAATGTAGGGTCAATCTATACTAAATGTTAAAGGTAGGACTGATAGCCTTTAGGGTAAATGAACTAAACAATATGCTTATAGTTTATAAGCTAGAGTTGTATGTACTCTATTTACCCTGAAGTGAACAATCTTAACTTGACGGATTACACTATGGCCTTATCTGATAAGCTATGCCATAGTGGAATAGTGTGAGATAAGTTGCCTAATCTACAGGATAGACGAAGGCTTCGTGGTATCACATAAATTACCACAAACAAGTGAATCCCCTTTTGTTTATCTGGGTGTAGAGGGAATACCTTGACCCTAAATTTTATAATTAAGTTTTTAATTCCATAGTTGATTGACAGTTGCTCAGCTTGTACGTTATTTAGGCAAGCAAGCCTTGAAAACATTGCATTAATAAATTGTTACCTTTACTACACTAATCTGTAGTAATGCAATGAGTGAATGCACATTATTGTCTTTAAGGGTCAAGACTAATACCTTTTTTTATGCCCGCATATTACTACCCCTCTGGGTTATACGCTTATGTATTAATTACTCTAAGGGTTTTAGGAGGTTATATTTAGGGTAAGAGTGTACACACTGCGTTGAGTAAAGGTGGAAAACCATTTAGAAAAACTACTATCAGTACACTTGACAGAGACTCGAACCTCAATTTCCCCGTCATCGGCAGTTTAGTCTAGCACGTTAGACCACACAGCCATCGAAATGGGTAAGTATAATATTAAATGGGGCAAAATAATTTATTAGGACAGTAGGCCTACTGTAAATATTTACTTACGAAACAGACCACCTCTGCAATTGAGTATTCTAGTTTAGTTATACATGATGATTAGAATATGGTGATTAGAATGTTTGATCTTCATTAAATAAGGTTATCTGTTGTATGGCTCATGTCTAATTAAAAATAAAATATTATAAACATGTTATTATATATATTTGGGTTTTTCTTCAATGCGCGGAAGATTGTTTGTATATTTTTATTAGCATAAACTCTGAAAACAATCGAAAAACCAGCTTAATATGTAAATTATTGCATTTAAGGGCACTAAACGGATATTATTAATGATCTGCAAAGTTTTTACACCAGTTGAGACAAAGAAAGACAATATTTTACAACTCACATGTTTGCACTAAGTTAAGTAAAGACAAGTTAATCACTGTATAAAATAAAATGTGTTAGTCAATACTTCTCAATACATTAAGTTGTAATATATTTAGGAACTTATGTTTCAATAAAATTTAAGCCCCATAATAAATTAAAATGTTGTGTTTCTACACGAATTTGACTTCAGGGACGTCTTTATTATTCATTTTTTTATTGTTCCATATTGGTAGTAAATGTCGGTTTAAAAATAGTGGTAACATTTAAATGTGTTGGTTAAAAAAGATGAACTGGATGAAAGTATTAATATACTTGTATTATAAGCAAATCAAGCGTTAATAACATTTAACAGAATAAATTAAATGGTGTTAAATATAGCAAATTAACTATTGATTTTGTGGACTACTATGGTTTTATGAATTAACTTAAAATTCTTCAAAATATATATTTTTAATAATTATAATTTTTAATAATTGTTTTATAACTGTTTATTATAAAACAAATATACACTATGTGTAATTGCATTTTATAGTATTTTCCCCTTAACAAAAACAAGCTTTCCAAATTTAAATATAAATTCAATTTTTAGATGAATATTATGATTAATAGTGAAAAGATATCTACCTTTGAAAAGCAACTTCCCCTAATTTTGGTTTCATATCTCTCCCAGATAAGAGTTCTAGACAAAAGATACACGTATATTATATCAGTGTAAAACCTCTGCTGATATTTAAAGACTTGTTGGCACCAGGAGAAAGTTTTATGTCATTATATCTTTCAGACGAAACAAGACTAAGGCACAGAAAACATTTATGCATTAAATTACCACGCACCCGAATCAGAACCATAGTATCGTTTAGTGGGATTTCTAAATTATCAACATTAAAATTACCATAAAAATTAGAATCTTCTGTTCTTTCAAATAGGAACACTTTTGGACATATGATTTAACATTTTAATTATATTTTAAATTCAAAGAATCGAAATACTTATCTTCCGTTTACTCACCAGGGCCTGGATTCACTAACAAGTGCAATTCTGCTTCGGCGCAAATCTGGCAGTGGCGTTGCTCTGCACCCAAGATACTCCCAAAGATACCTTATTATTTGCTCCATTTCCGTATTCACTAAACAATGCGCAAACTGGTGTCAAGATTATGGTGACGTCACCATAAACGTCATCAATTGCTCTCTTTTCGACCAATCCTTGTGAAGAATTTACTTCCAAAGTCAAGGCTACTTTATTTTAAATCTGTAATGAAAACGACAGCAAATACAAAGATTTTAAAACATTTTGCTCATAAACTAGCAATAAAATTAGAAGCGGCCTCTTTATGGATGTTTTACAAAAACAATATTAGTACATTATTTTATATTTATTTATATTATTAGTTTAATGTTTTATAAATGGAACTTAAACATTAATGTTTATAGAAACTTTAAAACTTATTTTAAAGCTATACTAACCACCATATTTAGTGACGAGATATCTTTGGACTTGGAGGAATATAAACCTCTTTGGATCTAGACGAAGATTACACAGTTCGTAGTTTTGTTCTATAATAATGCAAGAAATGCCATTGCGTTGTTTGAATGTAAAAATCCAACAATAAAAGGTACGTAATTGTTTTGTCACCACTGTCTAAATTGAAACAAATTTTGTGCTTGACAGACGTTATGTTATTTTAATTCCTTTATTTTTAATTGGAGTACAGTTAGGTAACTAATTGTATTTTAAGCCAATACAATAATATGCTGCCATTTAAATTTATTGAAGTAACAATCATGATTTAATAGTTGCGCCTACTCTTGAGTGGTGGCAAATAAATAGCGCAACTTTGTTCTCAAATTGCGCCTACTCCTTTTAGTGAATAGGGATTTGGGCATATATTTCAAACTTGCGCCGGCGCAACTATTTTCTCCCGTTAGTGAATCCAGGCCCAGAACCATTCAGGTGTCAATGTACACTATAGTACATGTACCACTAAGTCAGAGATATTGTCTTAAGTATTTTGTATGAAATGTATCGGTAATCAAACATTAAAAATTTAACTCTTCTAATAAATATTTCCAAAAAATTGGTTCTTGAGAAGATCAGATGTGCAAACAGGGTGAAAAAGGAAGAAGTCCTAATAAGAGTGGGTGAGAAGAGAACCATTTTGAATGTGATTCTTAGGTACAAAGCAAACTGTATCGGACAAATCCTTAGGAGGAACTGTCTTCTGCATGACGTCATAGAAGGAAAGGTTGAGGGAAAGAAGAGCTTAGGAATACGGAGGATTCAAATATTGGATTACTTGAAGGAAAGAAGAAAATTCTGAGAGCTAAAGGAGAACAGAGTGCATTGGTGGTCTAAGTTCACTGAACTGTCGTATGATAGAACACCTAACTATATTGATATAACAATTAGTCAACCAAAATATACTATTAAAATATTTGTGATGTTTTAAAACGTGATTGGTAATATTTGTATTGTGAATTTTGTAAATAAAATGTATATGAACAAATAAACTGTTAAATATGTTTTATCTGGACGTCGCTTTGTGCTCATTATTTCGTAATAAGAATTAAATCTCTCAGATTTAAAAAAAACTCAAACACAATACTTTTGAGTGAGGTTGTTATTAAATAAAGCTATTACAACTACAAACTCTAGGAAGAAATAGCATATTTTATTCAATAAATAGCATTAATATTTTTTCAGTATGTACATTCTGACTTGAGTATTTACACTGCTGCAAAAAAGCGTATAGTGTATTTTATATATCTTCAAGGAAACTTGTGTTAGTGACAAGTATTTGAAAACTTAAAATCTTAAACCCATTCAACATGGGATAACAAGATATTTTATATCACAATTTTTCATTTTGCAATAATAGTTTCACATATTTGAAATCATTGTTCATCTCAACTTATCGTTGTACTTTTAGTTAAATATTTTATCATTTTAACAAATAAGAAATTTAATAAAAGTAACTATAAATTTCACTCTAATATTATCTTTTATCTTATTACAAACAGAAATATATATAGTCATTCAAATAAATGTTTTTAAAAGACAATAACTTTTATTGCATTCGTTTGATATATTAAATAAACTATTCGAGTTTAATACCGTTTTAAAAATAAATATTCAATAACGGTACATAAGTCTTCAATTTAAAATAATAAAAATAACCCTAAGATATTTTATAATGGACACATTTTGGTTTTGTTCGTCGAAAAAAAAATTTTTAGAGGGAATAACATAATCTTCAATTTCAAGTTTAGTCATTAGTACCATTATAATAATAGTAATGTTAATTTTTCTCTAGTGATTTTTGTGAAATTCTCCTACGTTTTCAAATAGAAGTGTTAGTTATATTTATAAGCCATCCAATAGTGATAAAAGGCAAGTTTTTAAGTATATTATCCTAAATAATATAAAGTGTTTGGAACTACATATTTTAATACAATACATCGTTTTGATTTATTTAAAAAAATCTTACCTACTTTAAAATCTACTAACAATGTCACACACCAGCCTGTGTTTTATGGTTGCTTATACGAGAAATAGATTTTTATATTTCTGTTTTCCACGGTGAATAAACAAATGTTTATTTAGTATTTTATTTACTATGCTTTTTAAATATTTTATTATCTGTGATGTATTTAATATATTTAAAATATTATTTAAAAAATATGACTTAATTTGAATATGATTAGAGTGCACACATGACATTAGAAACTCTCTGAGTGGTAATTTTACTAGGAACGTTTAACTAAAACCGAAATCGAATGACTTCCATAACATGATTATTATTTCACAAATTATTTAATAACAAAATTATTTTTAACTCCATATTGTTTTATTCGTGTGGTATAAAATATAACTCAAAATCTATTCGTCGCTTAATGTTTCTAAACCCAAAACACGGTATGTAGCTTTTCTTTCTACTTGTATTCATTAGGAAATTTGTATCTATTTTGCAATAATTAATATTTAAACGTAGTAAAATATGTTGAATAAACAAATCTCATTACGTTCATATGATATGTTTTCCTTTATCCTCAATCAAGCAAATTAAGTTTTCTACTCAGAAGTTAACAAACAATTAACACATTTTTTTTACTAATAACCTCATTAGGAATGTAACAATAGTATAAATGATAACATTAAATGATCAACAAATCTATTTTAACAAAGAGGTTGCTACTCCTTACTACTATCAACATATTTACACGCTTCGACTTACATTATATTTAAGTATGCTTTGCAATTCATAAATAAATTTATTACACCAGTATAATATGAATAAGATTAATTGTGAAACGTTAAATTTCCAAAAGACCCCCTATTTTTAAGGTCACCATGTCAAACATCCCTAAAGCTAATTATTATTGACTTTTGCAGTAATATGGTCCATGCTTTCGTTATCATTCAATATCATTAATTCAATAAAATGAAAGGGGCTTTATATATTTACTGCTATTTTCTATATTTATAACCCAGAACTATTAAACTTGAGGAGACCAAAAACTCCTTTGGTTGGTGCGACATAACTTATTATAGTGTTTTAAATATTGTATTATTACAATAATTGATTGTGAGCAGTTAATTTATGTTTATAAAGATTACATAAATTTAACCAAAATTAGAAAATAGATTAAAATAAACATTTTTTAAGGTAGTTTACTGTACAAATATTGAGACTGAGGAACTAAACTTAAGCATACACTTGTAGAAAGTGTTAAAATTATTTTAGAATATAACATTAAAACAACATCAGGCCAAAGACAAACAAATTTTAAATAAAATGGTTGAAAGGGCAAATTCGAAATACACTGATTCAAGTGTAGAGTTAGTTTTTGTTAAATTGTGGAATTTCATTTTATAAAAAAAATTAGAAATAACAACATATCAAATTTTTATTCCCTAATGCAAATAAAATATTTTATTTTTCGTAAAATATTTAAATTACACCAAAATAATTATAGTTTTGTTGAAGTACGAAACAGAAAAATGATCAGTGTTCAACAAATATTTAAAAATACTAGGCTAATATAGATGCATCAGTATTCTAAAGAGTACCATATTATAAATAGAAACAGTATATGCAAATAAATAACAAATATGAAGGTAGAGTGTGTGCTTAAAAAAAGTATGGGGTAGGCTGTGCAAGACGTAGATAAATGCTGCAGACGAATGTGTGAAAATGAGAAACATTAATAGTTTTTAGAATAAAAGAACCTTTATGATTCAGTGTATGGATGGTAGTGAGGTCAAGGGAGTATGCAAGAAGAGGAAATGAGAGAAACTTAGTGAGGATGGCAAGGAGTAGTTTTTATTTTAGCTATATGCACAGTTTCTTGCTTACCCCGTAAGGGAACGGCGTTATTAGGTATGTATGTACAGTAAATATGTATGTATGTATTAACAAAAAACAAAAACATATGCAGTAATATATTAATCTATTATTTAAAAATAAAATGAAAATATAAATGTCCTGATGTGCCCTCACATCCATTCCATTTAATATTTGATCACACCACAGTATCATAGCATATAGAAGAAGGCAACACGCTTACTTTTCTAGTCGACTTAAAATAATGCACCGGTATATTTATAATTTATTTAATCTCGGTGTAACACTATGAATAAATCCCTAGCTGAACAAATTCTTGATATAACAAGCTATTATTTACTATGAGCTTGCTGATAACATTCTCAATATTGCTAAGTTTATTATGTCGTACATTTCTAAGAGTATTTAAAGTTGTAATATAAAAAAAATCCCCCATCTAATTTATGAATATTAGTAGAAATAGAGAAAGTATTTTAAATGCTCTTTTAATATGAGCATTACGATGGTATTTTAAACAAGAATAATAATTGCTAACAGAGTTTCTATAAACCAAACAAGTTTCACACAATAATTTCAATTCCAAGCTGCACAGCAATTTGTCTTTCAAACGTTACCGAAATAAAACATTTTATTCGCATCATGATGTTTATTTTAAAATAAATAATTGAATTGTCAAAAACTGTAATTCGTAGACTCATACTTGAATACATACTATTTTATTTTTATAATTTTCCTGATATATTTTGACTATATCATTTAAAATTTTGCTCAAAATTATCGAAAAGCTAGTTTTTTTAAATGTATAAAATAAAGTACTATACAAGAGCAAATATACAAACATTTGTGTGCACTTTCATACAAATAGTGTTTATGTATATTTCAATTTAGAATGTTCAACTCTATACCTTAGATTGCTTTGCAGTAATTTAAAAAAGGTGCACTATTTAAGATAATATTATACTCACTTTATTACATATACTTTCAATATTTATTGCATGAAATATCGTACAACTATTCACGCAAATTATTTTGTGCTTTACAACTTATTTCTGATTACTTTTTACATATTTCGTTGAACAATATTATGTTGATTTCAAATATTTCATTGGACAATAAAGAAAGCTACTATCAAATAATCAAACATGTTTAATTTACTAATTTGAATTGTTTCAATTGTTCCTGTTAAAAAATTCAAAATTATATGAATACCTTGTTTATTGTAAATTATTTTATTAAAATAAAGTTTTGATCACCTTATAATTCTAACTATCAGAAATAATCAATCAAACTATGTTCTTTAAATCAATTCTAAAATTTCAAAATTAATTTTCATGCATGTAAACTTTATTATCATTATTAACAAAATCCGACACGTTACAGTGGTTTACTTAATTTATTTACCGAGATTTACAACACATGTTAAGCATTTTAAAAATAGTATCTACGTATAAATATTGTTCAACATTCCTTGTTTAGGTAAAAGACATAATTCCACTGTTAAATACAGTCAATACAGATTTCAGTTCTCTGTTACTTTGTGGCACAAATTGAAAATAAAACAAAAACATGTAAATGGTGGTGAAATGCTACAATTGTATTTGTTCGAATACATTTAATTAAACCTATATTCTAATTGTAGAGCAGAATAAATAAAAATAAAACATTTTACAAGGTAATTACATGATAATAGTTTAATTTTAAATGCCAATACTAAACATAAGCGAATATTTTCAACTCTAGATTAAATAACTTTTTTTTTACTAAACAGTTCTAACTAATTTTAGACCATTGTCAATACATTTGTTAATATAGTCCTTATTTGAAAATAGAAAGCGTAAGTTAATTAAAGGAAGAATAACAATTGAATGTTAAAAAAAATTTCTTTCGGTATGTATAGAAAATGTAGCCTGATTAATTATCACACTGAGCAAAGTAATGAACAATCAGACAGTAATTTATGTTTCAGGGTGAAAATAATATAAATACCTATTTAATCATATTGTAACAGAAACAGAGGGAAAAATAGAGGTAAATTTATTATAGTTTGTTTGCTATAAGAATAACTTTACCTGATATTTCAAAACGTTAATAAAATCATTTTTTATACAATTATTTATACGTTAAGATATGAGCTATACAGGTGTAGCTTTTGAAATTTGTCAATTTTGCGTTAAGCATAATGTTGAATTATCTACATTATTTTTAAATATCTGCTAAAACGATTTATCTAGGGTTATTCTAATCTCACTAACTAATTCTGATTTAGTGCTTTCCAAGTTTGGGTGTTTTAGTGTCAGGAGGATAGCCCAGTGTTCGATGCTTTGTCATAATATTTAGTGTTAAGTCTTAGTGTTCACGGTTCAGTCTTTTGTCAAGTTGGTTATTGCTATGTCCTAATGCTCAGTGTTATATCATAGTGTTTAGAGCTTGTGTTCTGTGTTCTTTCCGAGGCTAAATTAAAAATTGGGGTTGGAAAGTTGATGTCATATACTGAAAAATTGAGAAAAAAAACATTATTTAAGTATCAAGTTAAAGCATAGGGGAAAATTCGAAATTTTAATAACTAATGTTTTCGTTAAAGATCAAATTATTAACTTGAATATTAAAATAATTTACTCTAATTAAATAATCACTTATAATTTAACAAGTTTTTCTGAATACGCATGGACAAATTAATTTTCCAATAAAAGATTATTGAATTTGTACCAATAATAATCCTTATAACGTTTTACTCTGGGTATGTATATTAGGGACAATCTGTATAGTAAGGTGACAAACAGTTGATTTTAAAATTAAAATACGCTGATGTTTGATCTATGAATAGTCAACTTTTATTTAATAACCTTTAAAAATATAACTAACTAGCTACCCATCACACCCGCTTCAGTGGTTGCGTGGTCTAAAACAACGATCTTGCAGTAGACCGGACTGCCAATGAAGGGGAGATCAAGGTTTTGATTAAATAATTGATTTGGATAAGGATTCATATCATGATAAGGATATAATCAATTTTTGTTTTCATCCGTGTTTTAGTTGACTGATTTCAACAAAAAACGTTTATTGTAACATAACTATAATAATTAAATATATTGTCTCACAGACTTTTTTGTTCACTTTAGTGAGAACGTTCAATATGTATAATATTTTTTTAATGTAATACCAATAGTTTTTGCAGCGCACGCGAAGAAAGCATATTTTTAGGAAATTTGTATACCTTGTGTAAAACTATCGACATTTTTATGAGGAATAAATTAAATTTTCGAAATAAAATATAGCCTATTTTACTCGCTAATAATTTAGATTTATATTGGTGAAATAATTTTTAAAATCGGTCCAGTAGTTTTTGAGTTTATCCATTACAAACAAAAAAAACAAACAAAAACAAAAACAAAAAATCAAATCTTTCCTCTTTATAATATTAGTGTAGATTTTTGTATAACTAGATTTAGCCTCTTGAAGTTAAAGTCATACACTGGTTTGTTACGAGCATAATTACTTTTATATAGTCTAATTTCATTTGGAAGGATATTTTAAAAACTACAAATTTTATTTGGCCAAAATTGATACAATTCTTTTATTTTACTAGTGTTACTTCTGTGTATAGCCGAACGGGTAGTTAGATGTTAGGGTAAAATAAAATGGTTTATATAGTAAGATCCTAGGAGTAGAATAAATGTGTTTTTTTATAGTAAGATGCTAGGGGTAAAATAAAAGTGTTTTGATCGGTATTGATACTAAACTAAAAATTACAACTGTAAATATTATAACTTAGCGTATAAATACATGAAACAACATTAGTAGATTCTATAGCTCTTATATTCCTTCCTATGAATATTAAAGTGTATTTCAGGCAAGTAGTACTTCTGTGCGAGAAAAGTCAATTTCATAATGACTATAGGGAAATCTAAGACCTTTTTATAATAATTTAAACTATGAAACCAACACTAGTATTCAAGTTCATTAGAGTTATGTTATAAACTAGATAACCATGACACAACAATTTCCATCAATATATTAACCGCAATAATTTGCCCCAAATATTTGGACTAGCGCTTATATAGTTTCATTAAATCTTATTGATTTTAATTTTAATCGAGAGATTCACTATTTAGGTATTACAAAAAATAATTTTAAATATGGTGAGATAGATTAATTGTTAAGAAAGCTATTGTTTATTTTCCAACCAATTATTTGGCCTCTATAGTTTACTTTATTTCTGAGACACTGTCTTATATGGATTGTAAAAATATATATATATATATATATATATATATATATATATATTAAATGATGATTTGGGACAAGATTGGTCATAAAAAATAGTAAAAAAAACTCTTAGTTAAACTTATATAAATTCAAACACATCTTTTTGAGATAACAATGTATAGAAAAAAAAGCTTAAAAAAATTCTAATATAATTTTAAATGTAAGAAAATTATAAATAAAGGTTGTAAATTTTTATATTAATCTACACATTATATTAATATAATGAAGATTATTTCTTTCCTGTCATGAGCATTGAGCAGTATCTACCACGAGCAAAGGGCTGAAATTTTAAAATTAGTAGCCTCTGTAAATATACATATGCATTTAGAAGCCGGATTTTTTTTTGAATTTATTAAAAACTGGGTTGGAATAAATAAAATGAAGATATTTTCCCGTCTATTTGAAACCAATAAAGGCCTCGCCTTAGTACTTCTGCTAGTACATCATATTCGTTCAGTTTAGCTCGCTACTCTAAGTGTGATATTTTTTTTAATCCATACTAACAAGGGCATTCAATATTTTAAAAAAGTTTTTAAATCTAATGAAACACGTCTAGGCTATCAGAATATTTACACTAATAAGGTAGGGATGATACAGGTAGAATTAAAAGAAATATACCCGCATTTGCGTGGAAGCAGAGTGAGGAACAATTTAGGAATAAAAACACTTTCAGTACTAGAACTAGATTCGAATAGGTAAATAGGTCTAGTTTTTGGTGATGAAATGTTTGTACAACTGCATCAAACTACCTTTGTAAAACTATAGAGAATGTGTAAAACTTTTTTTAAAAATTCAAAATCAGACTAAAATTTAAAGAATAAATTTCCAAACAAGAAAAAATAATATTCTAATTTCAGCGGATTTTGACCATATACAGTATATACGTGGGTGAACTCAATTTTGAAGATTTTGATTTTAATGTTTTCTGTATCTCAAATCAAATTGACCAAGGACGACTGAAATGTCTAAAAAGTTAGTGTACTGATTTTGATTTAAACATTAAGACTTTTTCTATATTAGGACATAATTCATGAATGTAGTTCTTTTTTCCTGCGGGAGGTTATGTTAACCAATAAAATAGTAAAATTAATATATTAAGAAGTATTTAATTTTATAAATATTCAAACAATACTTATAAATATTAAAAGGCCCCATACTCCACACTCATTTACAAATTACCTACTCAATTAAGGCTATTAGAGGCAACGAATCAAGCCCTAATGCTTTTTTAATTACTACCCAATATTATTATTAATAATAATCATATTTGTTTATTTATTATATTACATGACGTGAGATCAGAGTGCACCATACTTTACATATGATTAAGTAAAATATCCAAAATTTGGACTACGATTTGAAGTTTGATTTATTACTAGAACAGAAAAGTCTTCAGATAATTTTGATTTTAAATTTTTTACTGTCCTATCTCAAGGTGAGTTTCTTTTAACTACACAAAAATAAAAGGTACATTTTCCAAGTAGCAAATAGTCCACCTTTTAAATTTTGCAATCCTAAAGGGAAAAAATATATATATGCGAATATTATTTTGGATAAATAAATATGCTAAAGAAATTCTCTAGATCTTCTGAAAGGTCTCTTCTCTTCATCTGCTCTGGACGTGGACGGTGCTACAAGTAAATTGCCTTGGTCGTGCTCCTCCAACATTTTGGTGGTCTCTGTGGGTGAGGTTCTAGGGGAGACTCCACCGGTGGAAGAGGTCGGGACACTCGGGGCAGCTGCTTTGTTCCTCGACTTACTCCTCCTCTTCCTCAGAATAAGGCTTCCCATACCAGACCCGGAGACTAACGTCAGGCCATCCGCCGTACCTGATGCTGTCATCGGGCGGTCGTTCACATCTCGCGTCGAGCTTGAGCTCAGGGCGAAAGCTGACGAGGAACGCGTCGTCCCGGATTTTGATGTTTTCTGCAATGAACAATATAAAAACCGGTCCATAACAAATCATTTAAAAAAATATGAATATCAAGTTATTTAACAGAAACTTAGGGTGACCTGAAGTTTTAGGGGTAAGGTGTCGGACTTTTGTGCTGGGGGTCCGGGGGTACAATCCTTGGCCCCAGCACAGATTTATCTGATTACCAAACCCTTCCTTCACCTCTGACAAGACGTGTATTAATCACACCTTGTGAATGTTTGGAATGCCAGGCCTCCACCGTGGTTCGGATTCCACGTTAAACTGTAGGTCCTCCAGTTCATCTCACAATCACCCTACCACTACGCATTAGCGTAAGTGCGTATAGCCCGAACGGGTAGTAAGACGTGGTGGTGATGATGATGATGATAATAATAATAATAATAATAATAATAGCACCGCATCTTACTAGCCGTTCGGGTTATACTCTTAAATACTAATTACGATAATCGATAAGGAATTGGGAAAGTTGAATTTTTTAGAGGACACGAACCAGCATTTGCGTGGAGGGAGAGTGGAAAAACATTTAGTAAAAACTACCCCCAGTTCACCCGACCGAGATTCTAATCTCAATCTCCCCATCCTCAGTAGGTTAGCTCAACGTGAAACTAGCGCGTTAGCCAACTACGCCACCGAGGCGGATATGAGGAGGGTTGATTAATGAAATCTCACCAGCATTAACGAAGGAGAGATATGATGAATCACCTGGTGGAATATAGCTCTCAATAAAGCCAGTATTTAAGCCCGTGGGCAATAAAGGGTAGGGTGGGCTACAAGGGGGCCTGGAGCCTTTCTTTAAACAGAAATTTAATCACAGATACGTACTCATGTAATATAAAAATGTACTTTTAAACCAGAGTCGATTGTAAGGCTGTACCAAAGGTACCCGGTGTAAAATATACATATTCATACATTTCAAAAAAGAACATTTTGTAATAACGGAAAACATAACAGTTCAATCTTTAAATGTTTGCATTTATCGGCAAACACAAATTTCACTAGGTTTCCTTGTAGCTGCGTGTCAAATTTAATTAAATCGTATTACCATTACAATTGGTAATTAATGTAAGGATATTGAAGATAAAGTGAGAAAACAAAAAATTCCTACGTCTAAAATAAACCCCTAAAGAATCATGTAAAGGTATATACGAATAGGTTCAGTGGAACGTACCTGTTGGGCCCCCGTAATATCAGTCGCTTCCACCTCCTGAGGAGGAGACTGTGAGGCTGTAGAAGAGGTGGAATTTTGGCCAGGAGGACTCAAACGACTCATTATTTCGGTCAACAGTTCCTCCATCCTCCCCACCTTTTGATTTAATCTCTGCACTTCTAATTTCACATCCACTTTGAAATCCATTATGTTAGCAAGAAGTTCTTTGTACTCTGTAGCAGCTATTCCCGCTGGGACCGGCGTCGTAGGGTGTTGACTGTATAACATTAAACCACAAGAAGATACCTCGTTCAACTTTTGTTCACTTCTCAAAATACCACTATCGTAAGAATCTATCTTCCTCAAGTACGTACCACCAGTTCTACCCGATGCACCACCACCACCACCACCACCTCCACGATCATCAAGTTCGACGATCTCTTCGATCGTGTCCTGCCTCGTCGTATGAGGCTCCAAAGCGTTCCCACCTGAAGAAGGCATGGAGGTGGTAGTGGTCGTTGTAACTTTCTGCAACTTGGGAAACACTTTGTTTCCCGACCCTGCGCCGTTTACAGGGTTTGGTCCGGACCCCGATGACGACGAATACACTGTTTTGTCCTTCCCGTTACCCCCCGCGTGGTCCCTCGCAGACATCGACCTTGTGATTATCAGCGCACTAGAGCTAGTGTTATTGGTCTCACTACCCGAATCTAAACTACTGCTCCCTAAGATACGTCCCCATTTGCTGGCCCGGATCGTCGTTGGTCGATAACCTTTGGTCGTGACGGCCATGAGGGTCCCCCCTGAACTGCTACCATCCTCCCTTTCGGCGACGCTCGACAGTTTCGTCGTGGACATGACGCGCACAACGGATTTACCCGCGATGTCCGTCGAGGAGTCTCCCCGCTCGACGTCCAGTATCGCGGGTGGCTGGGGTGGAGGTGCGGACTGCTGTTGCTGTTGTTGCTGTTGCTGCTGCTGTTGATGCTGGGCGCGGTCTCGACGAAACTTTGAGAAAATCTTTCGCACCAGATGGTCCTGGTTCTGATCCAGTTGCGGCTCGTTTTTCCTCCTCTCAGCCAGCTCCTTCTCCCGCCGGACATCCGCCACCTTACGGAATATCAGCTGTGAAAGGAACGTGGAGTAACAAACAGCATGTCATGTAATTTAAAGTTTAAATCCTCTTATCATCGGGAAAGAAAACGTGTTGCTTTGTGAACTTTCGCTATTCAATCTTCGGTATTTGTAACAATTTTTGAAATATTACGATACATCTTTCGCTTTAATTGAATATTCGAGGTAAATAAAAAAAACAGATTTACTGATCAAATGTAAATAACAAATTCTAAGCAGGACTTTTAATATTTAAATCAATATAGAAAGAATTTATTTTATCCGTTACTTCATAGCGAATTTAATTAAAAATACGTGGTATTAATAATGTTGATAAGAGGTTATTAATTTTATTTAATTATTAATACCGAGTTTCAAATAATTTTAATTTTCTTTTTCTAACCCAAAGTGTTTCATTATTGAAGACACTCATTTGCATTTCCAATACACGCCAAGTTATTAAATATTGATATTTGCTCTTTGTTGGATATGAAAAAAAGTACTATTCACAAATAAAAAACTAATTCACTGGGAATATTCCGCCCTCTCTTATAAATTTGAGTTTTGATCGCTCGATATTGTTAAGAAATTTGAATGAATAACATAATATTTAATCTCTTGCTCGTTCAATAAGTTTTTAATCCTAGAAAATGGCTATTAGCGGAACTAATTTAAGTTAAAATAAAATATTAAATTATTTATTTTATTAAACTTTGATTGCAAATGTATAACATGTATGTTCAACATATTCATTCGATGTGATTGTAATAAGAAAAAAAATTGCTCAACTGCCCATCACTAAAGACTGGGTTCATTTCCGTGAACCTTGCTAATTATCTATGAACTCCAGTCGATGTGCTGTATAAAGGTATTAAACAAAGGCTACTCAATTTACATTCATATAGTCACTCAGTTGATTCGCAGCGATCAACTTATAATATCGATAAAATTATAATATAGTTTTAAAAAAAATTAGAAATTTGGAACGAAGTATGTATATTTTTAATGATTGGTAACAAAGAAAAAAAAAGGCACCAAACCGCTATATTAATAAACATTGAAAGTCAGATACAAAGGCAAAACCCTTAGTGACCTTGTTTTACACTCTGATGATGAATAAGAAGCCTTAAAATAGCTATAGCTTGTTGCATTGCACTATAGCACCGTGCTAAGTCCAGACGATATTTTGAATTCACGACACGAGCGCGCAAGACGGCAACATTTTTAAGTTCTTGCAGGGTAAATCCGGAAGGCATCGTGTTTACCACGATCAAATATTCGAAAATCCTAAAACATAACTCACCGTTTCTCGTAAACTTCTTGGACAGTCACAGTAGTTTTTTTTAGTTTACAGAATTCGTTATAAAGACCTTAAAAGACGTGAGGATATTATTAAAATTCACATATTCAAATTAGTTTGTTTTGAAAAATTATTTTCTAATGAAAGAACTACGATGAGTTATTTTTAGTGCAGACATATTTTCACTATTTGTAAAGTATTGGTGTTAGAGGAATGAGTCTTATATCAAAATAAAATTCAGTTCATGATGATCATTTCGTACAATTATACTACCCATCTATCTCAATTAGGAAAAAAACTTTTACAGAGAGTGAAAATATGTCTGCATTAAAAACCTCATCTTAGCTCTTTCATTAGAAAACAATTTTTTTTAAAGCAAACCAAATTGAATATGGGAATTTTAATAATATCCTCATATCTTTTAAGGTTTTTATAACACATTCTGAAAAAAACTAATGTGATTGTCCAAGTAGTTTACGATAAACGATGAATTATGTTTTGGGATATTCGAGTGTTTGATCGCGGTGAACATGATACCGCTCATATTTTCTATGAAATGACTCACGAAGTCATCACTAGTCGCGCTACCAGTACTGGCGCACATAGCTTATATTGTCTGAGCTACATCAAGCAATCTATGATAAATAAAATATTTTAAGAGATTATAATTTCTTTAAATGTATTAGCTATGAAAATGTAAAGGGCTTTCTTGAAAAAATCAGCCTTAGATAAATAAAAAATACCGTGAAAGCTAAAATCGGGATACTCATTGGAATCTTAACTTTTATATTATTAACATTATTCATCTTTGTGTCAAAGCTTAGCAACTTTTTCCTTGCTAAAAGTGTAAAAGCGTGACGTAATCAAACTTGCTTTTGTTAGCAGTTATTACATCAGCAATCACGCGTAAACATAATAATAGTAATAATAATAATTATTAAATATTATTGTGTCTACTTGCAAACATACTATTGATAACTATGCAAAGCTCTGTATATTCTAGTTAATAGCAATCTAAACTTGAATAAGTGACTATTAATGAACCCAACAATTATTTATCGTTACTCAACCCAGCCCACTAAGCCATTCCTGACCAATTTGCTATGGGGGGTAGGGAGGGGAGNGGTCAGTGACATTAGTTTTGTTTTTCATATACTCTATTTGTTTAAATTTAATATCTTGAATGAACTTTCCATCTCATAAAGCATATGCTAGTAT
Organism: Timema shepardi; assembly: GCA_902151425.1. Lineage (NCBI taxonomy): Eukaryota > Metazoa > Arthropoda > Insecta > Phasmatodea > Timematidae > Timema > Timema shepardi. The sequence goes on along the minus strand of CABFVX010000591.1, from coordinate 238,747 downwards.
TTGTAATTAGCTGCTTAAACATCTATGTTTGACACCGAAACAATGCACTTAAACTTGTATTACAACAATGCCTAAGAAATACACAAAAATATGTTTTAGACGTTAAAACAATAATTGGTAAAACTTTATTCCGTACTTCAGCAATGTGCAGAACGCTGTATATCAATGGGGAAAACTTCATTCTGCTCTAAAACAATGCGAGAAACATGTATTCCACACTACAACAATGAGAAATACTCTTTATTTCATACTAAGATAATGATAAAACTCTGTATTTCACACTACCACAATGCGTTAAACGATATATTTCACACCACAGTAATGTATTCAACATTTTGACAAGGAAAATGTATAGCTAGGCTTAATACTGACCCCCAACTGACTTGATTTTTTCTCTCTAAAAATCATCTCGGTGAGAGATAGCCTCCCAACAATAGCATGATTGTTTACCAGGCTCTTTTTTAAGTATTTGCGTATCTCGCAGAAGATCTGTTAGCAACACGGAATCGGCCATGGACCGGAGTAATTGTTACAACGTCGAAGCTCACCCTGTGCCTGAGGTTGTACGTGAGGATGAGGTTGCGCGCGAAAGAGTTAGCGAACGCCTGGTAGAAGTCCAAGACCTCCAGCAGCTTGTCCCTCTTGATGGTGTGAAGGTCACAGTAGGTGAGAGCACGCACGTTGGCCGCCGACTGACCGATGGCGGTGTCCTTCCAGAAAGAGTCTCCAAACACATCGCCTTTACCTGATGAAAACGAACTAGGACCTTCAGACAGAGGGATTAGGGAGAGATGAACATGCGCATGCGTGGATGTTTGAAAAAAAGAACAGCAGTATAAATAAGACTAGGATAATCGACCTAAAAATATTGCAATATCGTCTTATTCTAACTCTTGAAGTTAAAAGATGGTTTTATTATTTACTTTCCGAATAAACTAGATTACTACTAAGATAAAATATGTTTGTTGGTAGGCATCACAATTTAAGCTAAGCTAATAAGTCACCATAAACCTTACGAGCCATCCAAACAATAACTGTTTTGTTGAATCAAAAATCATGGATATAGGAGTAGTAAGTGCAAAAGCAATATATTATTTCATATTTAAAACAAATACAAATAACCTATATATAATTTAAATTATTTGGGGAATGTATAAATGATATTATTACAGAGCTATTGATATAATAAAAAATAAGATGGGATGTTTAAAAAAAATCCAGGGCAATATATTTGCACATACATTACCAAAAGTCTTAACTGACACCGGACTTAGATTTATTGGATTGATATTTTGACACGCAAGGTTTTTTGCCTCGCTACGATTATTAGAAAGTATTGTAAATATGTATTGTAAACAACGCCAACCGATGTTCTACTTACAGATCCGTGACTATTCCGGTACCATTCTGTTACACAGGTACTGACCTAGTATGGCGACCACCTCGTCGTCTTGGATGACCTCAAGTGACCCGGTGACGATGAAGCAGAGACTGTCGATGGACTCCCCGGTGTGGTAGAGAAGATCCCCAGGGGCGCTGTGACTCATGGTGAAGTGCATGGCTAGCGCCCTCAAGCAGCCGTCGGATGCCAGACGGAACGCTGGGTGCTCGTTGAACACCTTGCGGTTGAGATGCACGCAGATGTCCGCCTTCATGTCCTTGGGGCAGTAGTTGAGTACCTGGTGTGTTGTAGGGGGGGAAAGAGAACCACAGTTTCGTGCAGGACATTGTCGAATGGTAAACAAAAACAAACGTGAGATTAACTATTCAAGAATATTGTCTATCGAAAAAATGCTATATGCTAAACAAAAGGTTTTGAACAGGCCTAGGACACAGACAAACACACACCAGATCTACAGCCTCCAGGATAAAATGGCGGCGATCATCAGAAGATATTGATTCTTTCTTTTAACACGGGGATCGCTACGTGTATCCCCAAGGGACAACATCGCTATCGAGCAGGCATTTTAAAAACCGTTCACTTTAATGATGGTTTTATTAATGAGCAGTCAAAATAAGCTTTTGACATCAGCAAACCAGCTTTCACAAAGTAAAGTCCAGGTAGGGATTATAAGCCAACCCCTCCAAAGAGCCTACTAAGACCACGAGTTACAAGGAAAACGTATAAAACAATCTTTGTTCAAGTGAATGTTTTCAACTTGTTAAGTGTTAGACAATCTTCAAATACCATCGAATAGTTACTTGTCTGAAAAGGTTTGTTTATTGAAAGGGGGTGATCAGGTTAGTAGGGGGGGGGGCGGGTTTGTTGGTACTTGATTGTTAGGAACTCCGCCCTTTTACAATTAATAATTTGAAAGTGAATTGTTTCATGTGAAAGTGATGTTATCACTGAAAACTGAATCCAGCATTTTTCCCATTGCCCAAGAACTCTACCTAGCCCAAGGACGCAGCAATCTCTGAGTATCTAGTATATACCTTGTCTGTAGCCTAGGCCAATAGTACGAGGGTGTATTTTTAAGGGTCATCTGAGCTTGCATTCACTGGAAGAGAAGTTGTTAAAGCCAAATTTTGGAGTCTCCAATGTAGTTAATCGGGTTGAATTTCTCTATTCTCCTTTAGAGCCATAGGGCCAGTTTCATAGTCAAATTTCGTAGGCTTCAAGTGCGGCGCTACACTAAATACAAGACGACACCTACCTAAACTCGAATGGAATGGGCCGTTCTCGCATAGGAAACTGGCCCATTCCATTCTGGTTGAGGTAGGTGTCGTCATGTACGTTTCTATTGGACTATCTCCACAAATTACAAATTATTAATCATTTTCCTAATGACAGTCAGTATGAGTAGGCAAGTTTAATATTATCCTAAGTAAGAGTTTTGATTTACTGAGAACTATATAGAGATAACTTTTTTTTTATTGGCTACACTGCTAAAAGTATTAAATTTCTAAGTGATTGAAGTGAACAACTAAATTTCAAATATGTTTTGGGGGTATTAATTAATTATTTATTTATTTTATACATCCATTACTGTTTACAGCATGTTACCTGGGTAATTTTTTAAGTCATATTTTCCACAACCGGCTGGCTAGGCCTGTCATAACTTCATATGCCTTAAAATTAAAATTAAAATTAGTACAAGCACATAATCCAGTCCCAGGCCGTTAATTCATCACGGTGAAAGGGTAAACCCAGATTTCGCCAATGTAAAATTTTTCAGCCATGATGGGAATCGAACGCGTGACCCTTAATTCAGTAGACAGACACGCTACCGACTGAGTTAAGTGTCAAATTATTTATGGATTGATTGATTGTAAAATAATGTTTTAAACAAAACACACTTTTCATTTGCGGGTGATATCTATCAATAAAACATAAGATGAAACACAAAAATTACTCAAGAATTACATTTGCAAATGTAAGGTATCTGAATCTATTCTATATCTACATCTCGATAAGTTATTCATGCTCATTTTTATGTGTTTAATTTATTGCACCAAACCATGCTAAATTCACTTTCTACTTTATATAGTAGTTAAAATAAAAAAACCAAACATTAAATTGCATTCCTCTCAGAATTCATATGGTAGAGTATATTTCCCAAAAAATTGTTCATGTCAGAAACAAAATGCTTATTTAAAGCGGTTGCTTATTTTCTTATCTAACAGACGGTCATGCTTTAATATGGACACTCATGTATTGAAAGCTTTCTTTTATTAAGCAAGACTAATCTTTATTCCAAGCAGACAAAAGTTTAATTCTAAAGTTGAATAACATCAGCTACATTTGACTGAATGTTAATAATACAACACTGTGTAGGCTTATTTTAGAACGTGTTTAGCTCCCTTTTTTTAAAGTGAAACTCTTTCACATAAGTATTATTATCATTATTAGCACTGCGTCTTACTACCCGTTCGGGTTATACGCACTTACCTTAATGTATAATGGTAGGGTGATTGTGAGAATAATAGAGGACCTACAGTTTAACGTGGGATCCGAACCATGGTGGAGGCCTGGCATTCCCCTCATTAACAAGTTGTGATTAATACACGTCTTGTCAGAGGTGAAGGAAGAGTTTGGCAAACTGATAAATCTGTGCCGGGACCGAGGATTGAACCCTGGACCCCCAGCACAGAAGTCCAACACCTTACCCCTAGACCGCCAGGTCACCCTTAAGTAATAAATCGCCAAGTTTGTTTTTATTAAGTTAGAAGAATAACAACATATATAGAGTGTATTTTAATTGGTGTTAAATATTATAGGGAAGTATTCCCATCGACCAAACATTAACAATGGTTCATATCAACATGGGTCTTAAAATGCTTAGTTTATGAGGTTGGAGGAATTTTATTGTTCAATTAATAATCATTCCAACAGAAGAAGTAATACAATTAAACAAAACAAAGTTTAAAAAAATATATATGTATATTTTGTAACAAAAATGGCTAAACACTTGTGTGCCCCTGTTTCGATACATTCTCTGAGCCTGCGTTCTATGTTCTGTCGTACTTTGTTGAGTATGCCTGGTTTGTTACGTATTAGCTAGCACCCATTTACGATATGGTCTTGTTAAATCTCAACATCAGATACAGGAGTTACGTAAACGAAAGAGTTTAAATTTAATGTTCCCAGAAATAAAAATACATTGTGTTCAAATTTGATGATCGATCAAGCCATTCAACGGATCCCCCACGGCCAAACAATCTTTGAGTAAAACCTTTATTAACCCTAAAACTAAACGTTTCTAAGCTCATGTTTATTTGTAATTTTTTTAGTGTATGGTGATGGGAATACACCCCAAGAATATTTGAAAACAATTAAAATACACCTTGTATAGAAGAGGGCCCAATAAAAAAATGTATGTATTCAAGTGTTTGTGATAGCTTAAACAAAAATATATAAACCATCTTTATTTTTCAAGAAAGAGGTCTTTTGAACTTTATGAGTGTCCATGTGCTTTAGAAAACAGTATTTACATAAATTGTAGAAATTGCAACTTTTTATTAGGGCTATAATAAAGTTCAAACATAAATGTTGAAGCATTTTAATTAAAACACTATTTACATGCAGATTAAAATTGGTATAATTTAAGGGTTGCGTGTTATAAATTGCCGGCTAATGTAGATGCTTATCGATTCTATATAATTAAATATTCTTACTAAAATTATGCTTGAAATTTGTTTCTTTTGTAACTATATACAATTCTATCTAAGTAATTTTAAGTACTCTATAAACTAAATATATATTGTAGATAGAAGATTGTATTTTTGTTGTTTAGGGTATTTAACCTACAGTTTATAATCTTAACGCTATATCATAATAGTGACTTACAAACTAACATAGTCCACACAAGCAAAATTTAATTAAAACCTAATACTAGGAAGTTTATTCGGTGCGTTAGAAAAACTATCACACAAATAAATATTAAATGATGGAAGATGGACTCTCAGATATAAACCTGCTTCCCTCCCCTTCCTAATATATATAAAAAATACTATCAGGATGGAATTCTGTTTATCAAATTTGAACATTTTCTCTTTTAATTAAGTCATGAGCATGCAACGTGACTACATTTCGAATGTATGAGATACAATCTTATGCATCCAATTAAATAAATACTAATTTATCGGTGTGTTGAAAAATATTAAGTCAAATTGGGTGCTCGGATAAGGTACTAAAATAAGAGATTTATTTTCCCCCAATAAAATATATTATTTAAGAATATCTGTATAAATTTGTTTCAAAGATATTTTTATAACGTTATGGTATAGTATCACTTTCTATAAAATATATTAATATAAAAATTGTTTTACCTCAGCATTTTCCTAATATTACCTTATTTATGTGACCATTTATTATTATTTTTATTATTATTATTATTATTATTATTATTATTATTATTATTAGCACCGCGTCTTACTACCCGTTCGGGTTATACGCACTTACGCTAATGTGTAATGGTAGGGTGATTGTGAGATGGAATGGAGGACCTACAGTTTAACGTGGAATCCGAACCACGGTGGAGGCCTGGCATTCCTCACATTCACAAGATGTCTTGTAAGAGGTGAAGGAAGGGTTTGGTAATCAGATAAATCTGTGCCGGGACCGAGGATTGAACCCCGGCCGTCAGCATAGAAGTCTGACACCTTACTCCTAGACCGCCAGGTCACCGTGACCATATAAAACACATGCTTGACTATAGTCTCTAATACATAACAATGCAATGCAATATTATCCCAGTTATGGTTTAAAACTACATTTGACGTGTCTGAAATGTGATTGACTGCATTTAACAAATTGAAAATATGTTTACTATGGAAAGCTTGCTAAGTTTGTAAGAAATGAATAACTATATCTTAAAATCTAATCTACAAACTAAAAAAAAATAATGACAGCCTAAAAACTATTTTATGACAAAGCCATTCTGGCAGAGGTTCTTTGTACTCGACGTTACTGTGAAATATTACCATACCTTGCAAATGTGGCCAAGAAAACGGCACTATTTTTTTTACAGTGCCAGGACATTTCATAAAAAGGCAAACATGGTTGGAGCGCTCTAAATAATATTTCAGAAAAATAGAATGTACTTCCATTGGTACTGCAAATTGTTCATGATGAATACTAGACTGGAATAATACTAGAAAAAACAACAACAAATATTTCACAAGAAACACTGTTGAAAGAGATATAATATAAAATAATACTTTACTATTTTAAGTAATCTAAAAAAATAATAGTGTTTTAAGATAGTTCAAAACATTATGTATATTTGTGTAACTCAACAGTTGTAAAAATTGAGTCTGAGAAAATTTAAAGACTAATAAATAAAATTGGCTTTTATTTTTATTTTGCATGATTATTATTATCAATAAAATCAAACTAAATTTCACGCTTTAAAAAAATTGCATCTTAATTTTGATAAATATAGGAAAATAAATTCCCACTTATGAAAATTGTTTTGTCTGCATTTAAAATTTATCTTCAAAATGAATCATTCAAACTATTTGTGATATAATGCCAACTGAACTACATGAATATTAGATTAAGTATTTGTAAAAAAGATTTGAATTGTGATTGTAAGTAAAAATCGAGACGATGATTACATTACCATTTGAAGTCAAACTAAATTTCTAGAAAGTAAATCAAGAGATTTAAGAAAATAATGGAAATAGTACGCTTCAAAAGAAAGTTTACAGATAAGAGGTCCATGCACAATGGCTTCTTCGTGGGTGCGGTATTTTAGTCTAATATATTTAATATAAAGCTTGTTGATGTATAGAAGTTTAGGCTTTGCTATTTCGGGAAAGTAAACATTAACTATTGCGTACTGAATTACTTTTGGTATCACGGACTATCCAATCCTATTTTTACTTTAAATATTTACGTTCTTCTGCGAATTATGTGAAAACATTTTAACTTTATAATACTAGAACAATTGCAAACCCTCTTATTACTATTACAATCAAAGTATTCTTGTTGTATGTAAGCAAAAAATTGCCACGCATACATTCAACTATAACGCAATGTTTAATTCTACATAGCATTATTTCAAATTATGGTTCAAGCCAAAATAAAGCCTAAGGATTTCAATAAGCCTTTACCCCCTTAACAATCCTTCATTTTAGTTTAATTAATATATTAAAAAATGTGTGTAAATTCAACATTTCTAACAGCGTTTTAGGAATATTTGAAGAGCTATGATACTAGGTTTGATGGGAAAGGGCTTTGGATTCAACCTTCCTCTAACAAATGGTGTATTTCTGATAAGCTTACGAAAGAAAATGTTAATATATTTGAGAACTAGCAGCAAGCTTTCCTCTTTACGTTTAGAGTTGAAGAATCATATTACCTGATTTTGGTTGGAAGAACAAGCAGATAAAATAAAATCATGTTTCTTTGTGACCAACATTGATAACCTTTTACTAAATTATTTGTGTTATTTTATAGGTATTGGTGATATCTATCAAAACTCATAGCTTCAGATAACATGACTTGATGTATGGACATATTAAAGTTATTTTAGTAAATTAGTAACCAACTTCAACTGTTCTTCCTACCAAAATCATACTCTCATTTTATTTACCCTCTTTCTTATTGACATGGCATACGGTGGTTGTAGGTGAAGGGTGACACTAGAGAAGTAGTTTAAGAAAATGACACAGAATATTGTATTTTAAGATGTGTGATCCGACAGCGACTTATACGTTCTCGCCGACCTAGGCGACCGGCTCCTTTATAATGAAACTGTATTTTTATTGGTATATATCTAATAAAACGTGTCTGTAAAAATTCTAAATAAACGTACTATCTCCCATAAAAATAATGTTCCACAAAGCGTATAACTATTCGAAGCTGTTACATGAAATAAATAAATAAAGAGGTTGACCTAATATGTACAAAAATAAAAGAGGCATGAGCGGCCCCGAACCATGGGTTTATTGCTGGTTAATTTTTTTTGTCAATAAACTTGCCTGACCTGATTTACCTTATCGGTGTCCAGCCCCTTGGTCATCGCCCAAGTGGAGACCACGTAGTCCATGACCCGCTCGGACAGGGCTTTGGGAACCTCGTGAAGTTTCATGAACTCCCGGACGTTGTTCAACATGTCGTGGTACTTTGCGGTCGCTGACGTCATCTGCTGGATTATGGTCGTCACGTGACCAAAGATGGTGGCGTACAGCAGGGCTGAGGACATAGTTTTGAGATACCTTACGATTGGACAACAAAGAAACCGTCGTAATGACCTGTGACACACACACACACACACAAATACCGAGTGATGTTTATCTCTTAGCCCATGTTACCGGTGATTAATATACCTACGCGCCAGTGGCTACATAGAGGCTGAGGCTCACGTTTTGTTAAATCTGAGGTGTAGGCTGACCCTTTTTTAAGTTTGAGGTTGAGGCTGGCTTTTGTTAAATTTGAGGATGAGGCTGGCCCTTTGTTAAGTTTAAGGTGTAAGCTGACCCTTTTTTAAGTTTGAGGATGAGGCTGGCCCTTTGTTAAGTATAAGGTAGAGGCTGATACTTTATTAAGATTAAGACAGAAGTTGATCCTTTGCTAAATTTAAGATGGCAGCTGATCCTTTGTTCATTTCAAAGCTAAAGTTAACCCTTTGTTCATTTCATGGCTAAGTCTGATCCTTTGCTAGTTTCAATTTTTAGTTATCCCTTTTCATACAACTTAAAATTAAGAATTTACGTTCTCGTTTTCGATGGCAATGTCTTACTAATGGTGGGGTAAGATACCATCAAACTTTTAGTGGCAAGCAGCTGTAAAAAATGTATGTGCACAGATGGGTATAACATTGTAGGAGGATATTAGTTTACGGCTATGTTGACAAATTCATGGCCGAACGTATGGTCCCTAACTATCTATTTTAAAACCCTCCCCCCTTTAATACAACACCCCGCATCATTATGTATTTCTTCGTGGTAGTGTCATGCAGTAGAGACGTGTAGTAGTATAAATATAAGAGTGGAACTCATAGGTTAAAACGTTTCCACAAATTAGTCTGGATACACGACCTCGAAACTATGGTCTGCGCATGTTGATATATCGCGATGGCCATTGAGACCACGATAAAAAAACGTAGGTACGTCACCGCTGAATTAGATTTACTAAAAACATTAATACAGTTTTTTTTAAATTGAATACAATGTACGCATGAGCTTAACTACATGTAGGATGGGTAGGAGATTTATAAGGAAGGTGTTTAATAACAATAATGTTTTAAACATCACAAATGTCACGTCCCATCTCCCCAACTAGAGCTTTGATCATTCCTCACCTGCTATGATCATCATGCAGATGGTGAAGATCTTCTCGTTGTCGGTCTCAGCCGCGACGTTGCCGAAACCGACGCTCGTCATGCACGTCATCGTGAAGTAAAGTGCCGTGACGTACATGGTCTTCCTGGACGGCCCGTTGATCAGTTCCGGCGAATTGGAGTCGTTGGACCAGATGTAAGAGTAAGGCGACTGCGTCACGTTAGCTAACTTCCACAGCCAAGAATACTGGACGCCATTGTCGGCGTCAGATCGTCCTATCGAATACCATATGCACGCGAGCCAGTGGGCGACAAGCATATAGAAGCACAGCAGTAATATCAACATGGCGGCACCGTATTCCAGATAGCGGTCCAGCTTGCGGACTACTCGACCGAGCCGAAGAAGCCGGACCACTTTCAGCGCACTGAACAGGCTCCCAATGCCCTGTAACAAGTAGTTCATGCCACGGCCCCTATCACAACAATGGCGCCACTCCATTCACGGCAAACAGAAGATGCGAGGAGGTTTGCTGATGCACTAGTTAGACAACTTTGCTGACTTTTATCAAAAAACTATCGCGCTCATTTAGTAGTTTTTTTAAAAAATTTGATTTGAAATTTAATCAATTAATTTTTAAATTTATTATTAAATTAACTAAATTTCTACACGCTAATCTTGAATTATACTATTGATTTATTAACTAAACCCTATACCAAATTTAGAAGGCTTTAAATATGATCCTTCAAGTTGTAAATATATATAGAAAGCTATTGTTCGAACTTAATAGAATAATTATTTCAAGACATTTGTTAACGGAGTAATATTCGTTTCGTATTTATGACAGCTCGAATAACGAAACTAAACGCAATTTTCTCGCTGCATCTACCTCTTCGATCAAACATTAGAAAAACAAAGTGTTTCCCAAATTATAAAAGCTATGATTGATATCAATGAACGTACTTATCTTTGAGAAATAATAACTAACATTCAGTTTATTTAATAACTGTGACTATATTTTATAATTTGGATGTAAATATGTGAACATCTACTGATTTTTAGTTTTTTAAGTAAGTAATTTTTTTAATACCAAACGAATCAACAAATGATTTTAAGGAAGAACTAAGGCGATTCTCACCTTGATGAATTTTAGAAGATTAAATTTTACGTAGACTCATTGTAGTATTTAAGCTTATTTATAGAATAAAATAGAGTTCCAAGTCAGATATTAAATATTGTAATTTCTAAACATAATACAATATATATCTCTTAAATGTTTATTTCAAATTATGAAGGAAAATCTTAGCAATAACGTTTAAAAATGCTACTAATTTTTTTATATCAACCATTTTTCATCTAGCTAAACGGTAATTTATAGTTTAGTCGAACTATCTATAAATTGACATAATATTTCAAAATAAATGGTCTGTAGTAATTTATAATATTTCTAAATCTACATTTATTTTGTTGTTCACATAGTTATCACTGAACGAGTTTGCTAACTAATTGAAAATAATCAATATATATTTGGCGATCTAAAAATATATCAAATTGAAGGAATTCACATTTTCTATTTTATTCCACTTGGTAAAGTAAATACTTTAGCACAGTTAGGAAGCATTCTATTATTACCTACGTATTTACACAAACTAAAGTATTTTTTAAGAAGCACACCAATATATTCGATAACATCCAAACTTGCAACACTGAAGAGTAATATCATTCAATAATAGCAAGATGCATAACACCAAGATAACTATTGTACTCAGAAGAAATAAGTAAACAATTTTACAAAATTGAAATATTTTACTTGAAGAGTTCAATACATTATTTAACGGACGGAGTGAATATATTTTGACTAGCGTAAACAGTGTTCTTCCTTTGAAAATATTACGTCAAGTAATCTATATTTTTGTTTAAATTGTCTGAATATATCCACATGCTAAGAATCTCATCTGGGAGCGAAGATTTATGTAAACAGCAGAGATTGTGTGTTTCTCACGTGTGTACTTGTTTGTGCATTTTGTGTTTGAATAAAATATAAACTTAACAGTAACTTTGGATTGCCAACTTCATTTTTAAAACTGTAAAAAAAAAGTACACACAATTAATACTATGTAATGGTTTGGCAAAATTAGATATTATGGTTTGATAACATTTTAGAATTACTCGAAAGCTAGCATCTATGATATAATGTATTGTTTAATTAATTGATTAAAACAAGTTATAATTTGTTAAGTTCTTCCTAAATAAAAGCGATATGTATTTGAAGTCGATAAGTTACTAAATATATCACGTTTTACTGTTTCAAATAATTAGATAAAAGTAAAAATATGTTTAAAAAATAAATTTACTTTGATCATAGTAAAAAAAAACTCTAAATATATTAAATGGTAGGTCTATTATATTTTTTCATACTATATATTTTAATCATCAAGGACAAATATAAATAATTGTTTTACAAACTTTTAGTGTACTAGACTCGAGCTCAAAAGGCCTAATTTAATTTCAACTGGGAATGCAGTTTTTAGGTAAGCTCCTGACCTGCAAACCTTCCTTGAATTTCCCCCGGTCCCCCTCACCCCCAACATACACCCTTTCCAACCAAATAAAGTAAATAGTAGTTTTTTTTTATCTTTGGTAAAAATTAAACAAAATATTTTAAAAATAACTTGCAACTATATATATAACTTTTCCCATTAATATTAATAATATCATATATACCCCTTTAAAATCGTTGTATAAATATTAGTATAGCACCTTGTCTTACAACCCTTTCGGGTCATACGCTCATGTGCTAATAACACTAATGTGTTATGGATTAAGAAGGTTTAATTTAGAGAAAGTGCACCCGCATCTGCGTGTGTAGGGGGGGGGGCGGAGAGGCCACAGAAGTGGGTTTTAAGTGTATCAATTAAATGTACACCTAGTTTCCCTATACAAATTATCAACATCTTAAACTATGTAATCAAATAAAACTTGTTTAAAAATATTGATTATAGGAAAGAGTCCTTTTTTATCTGCGGGAAATAAACAGCTTTTTTGTTTAAAAAAATCATTGTTACTTTTAATTATTTTTCCTGAAATTTGATTTTCCCTTTTAACTTTCTTTGAAATTTATGTTTTATGTGATTTTGGTCTTTGCTCAATTATTTTTCTCTAAATGGAAATTAATAATTATCTTCATAATATAACTAAATTAATACATAGGGCACTATTTTAGTATAATATAAATTTAAGAACATTTTGAATGATTTACAGTTTTTACATATTATCCAAAAAGTGGTCAAAGTTTTAAAATAGTATGTACCATCGTAACACAATTCTTCACTTTTGTGTTTTTTTTTTAAATCATGTCTTACTACCTGCCCAGTTTACTCGCAAACATTAATTATTACGCTAGTGGAGTTGGAATGTTAAAAGAAGCATTTAGAGGAAACATACCGGTTTATTTGTAGAGATAAAGTGCAAAACCATTACCCTCTGTACATCCGACCAAGATGAGAACCCAGATATCCCTGTTGCTTGTGATCCAGTCCAAAGATAATGTGTATTTGTTTAATACGAAAAATGCTAGGAAATAAGACTTAATGGTTCATCACCGGTAAATTTTTAAACTTAAAAAAAAAACCACTTTTGAATCGATAAGGCAAGGCAACGAAAATTTAAATGGTTTCAAAAATTATAAAATTCAAGCGTTACTTGAAATTTCCCTGATTTATAATAAATTAGAAATGTGTATTGTATTAAATATTAAGTGATATTGAATTAAACAATCTAAAACGTGAATAAATGTGTAGAGTACGTTTTGTATAGGGTTAATAGATTTTCTTCAACCCTATTAGCACATGATTATGCATGTTAGTTGATTAAGATTGTTTCTAAATATATATGTTTTGAAAATATTTTTTTTATTAGAGTATAAATTTACTAAATAATAATAAAGAGTATGGCTCTACAACGTAGTTAAAGCTTAATTTTTTTTATCACCCCGTCTTTATACCTTTTCAGGTTATACGCATAGATGATAATTACCATAATAGGCTAAGGATGTGGGGGGAAATATTTTAGAGGTAATTCACCCGAATTCTCGTGGAATACGCATATAAGAAAAAACACCCTCAATAGACACGACTGAGATTCGAACCCCCAAGCTACCAGTCTTCAGCAAGCCAGTCCAACACGATAGTGGAGACTTAGACGAATCTGTCACTGGAGTGGGTTTGAGGATTGTTGCACTGAAAAGTTTGGTTTCACATATAGCAATCCAATTTACTTACAGTAAACAATTATGAATTAATGTAAATATAATTAAACATTTAGTGCAAATGTTAAAAATAAATTTTTCGTAACTATTTGATGGTGCGTATAATTAGGGAGTAGTTAAATATTATTTTTATTATTACTATAAAAATAATGAACTATTATTCAATTAAATCATCATTTTGATAGTACTCAAATATTTACTACTTGTTAATTACACACACAATTAAAATCAATTAAGTTAAAAATCCCAAACTAGACACGGTAATCGACCTTGTGCTGTTATAATATTTAATTTAAATTATATTATATTGATTCAGGTATTAGTATTGACCATGTACACAGTCATCATTTATCAGTTTGTGAAACATAATAAAAATTCAGATAAACTTTCCTTTTTTACATTTACGTTTATAAGTTGGATCATATTGTACAGCAATCAATAGACTGCTTGATACGAAATAAACCTATATTATTAAACAACATGTAACCATGTTTTAGAACTATACTCTTTCTTATCAATCAATATTATTTGAGCACAATTCACTTGAAAAATTATTATATATGATTAGAGATCTAAATCTCTAACAAACATACATAACTTGTGCCTAAAGGGACAGTATAATTATATATCAACAATTTCCCTTTATACTAATGTGAAAAAATACAGTACTAGTATTCTACTTGCATTAGGTAAAGTGACATTTTTAAATTTTTTAAAAGTATTTAATAGTTATTTAAGAAATTGTTTTTTGTATTCAAGCAAAGCTTTATTTTAAATGCACACATACTAACTACTTTATAAATACACCAAACACGTCTGAGCTGCTAGCTTATTTATTTTATTTTAATGTAATAATGGGACCATTATATCCCCAAAACACACATTATACAAACCTTCAGTCTAGGATATTTTTGAAGTCATGTAGATATTCAAGAATAGCAAAGAGGAAAATAGTGAAATATGAAATAAATATAAGTTACATGTGTGAGATATGTGCTTGGTTTGGAGTGTAGGTGTGTTTTATTTCGTATTCAATTGTGCGTATGAATTAAATTCTAATATTTAGGCATGTATGGGAAATTAAAATATATTTTTTATTTTAAAATAATTTAAGGAATGGACACAGTATGTTAATTTAGTGATATTTGGATGAATAAAATCAAAATTAAGCATTTAAAAATATACCTAACTTCAATCAAATAATTTCATAAGTGTAGGTCTATGTAAGATAAGTTGACGTTTTATTTTATTAGGTGTTCCAGAAATACAACTATTTATTATTTCGACGATAATTATTTTTAAAATTTAAACAACTAGTATTTAGATATATTTAATTAAATATTTGACACTACACTGCAACTTGAGGATAAGAGTGAATATACCCCTATACCCTAATTAGAAGAATGTTGAACATAAACGAAGTTTTTTTTAGCACCACGTCTCTTACTACCCGTTAAAATTATACGCAACATGAATATTTTTGTTTGTTTACTGGTAGCACATGATTTACAGCAGAATCATAAACTATATTTATAAAGGAAAATATATTTGTTTGTTGTTATCAGTCAGTTCTAAACAAAGATAAAATATAACTATTCTAATAGGTAGGTTAACTTAAAAATAATTCACTCGCATCCACGTCAAGAGAGGATGGTAAAACTAAAGTTTTCATCTGTATACCACCACAATTATTGGACTGAGATTCGAACTTCGGATCTCCCCGTCACTAGCAATCGGGTAATTTGCGAGCCTGTCGCCTTATACCGTGCGATCGCCCGATTGTGGGTGATTGATAGTTCATGCAGATACAGTATTATTGGAAAAGTACTTGAAATAAACTAAAAAACACAAATGCACAAGTATATTATATGTTTTTTTTAAAGGAGTTATGTGAACCACACCGCCTCATGCCATGACCAAACATATCAATTGTTCATTACGCAATGCGAGGCTCGCCATGTTGATATACTGGTACAAAGTGCAGCCACCGTTATATTTCTCTCGTCTTACCACGTATATAAATTTTGAACCATACTTTTTTTTGTTTCTGTTTTGTCTATATATACAAATATGCATATATATATATATCTGAATCTATTTTCCAGAAAAATAAAGGACTGACCAAATCAGACGTGTTGCTTCCTTCCATGGTTAGAAGAGGTGACCTGTTTACCTGTAGATTTGTCGGTGAGAAAAAAAAATGGGAAGAACAAAAACCAAGTGTGACTTCAAGTTGAATTACTTTTAACTCAGATTTGCAATAATTTTTTAAAAAATATATTTTAATAGTTGTTTTATTATTTCTATTTTAATGTTGATTTTTTTTTCTAAATGTTTATTATAAGATGTAAATAAGTAGAGTTATTCACAGTTAGTGTTGCTGTATTTCATTTAATTAATATATAATTTTATAGCAAAGGACAAATATTTACCAAACTAAAGATTTAGTTTCATATAAATTTCTTCAAACTTACTAATAAATTACACTACAATTATTTTATAGCTCATTATAAAAATGTATATTAATATATTTAATAAGAATACAAAACTGTATATTTATTCTATGATATAATAAAGTTATACAATCACTGAATCAAACATATATTTTTACTCTGCAATAGATTAAAACTGAACTACGCTAGTAATAAATTTAAAACAATTCCCTAGAGAAATTTGTTCTAAGAAAATGACTTTTAGTCACGATTGCAGCTAAGATTATTAATTTTTAGCTAATTCACAATATCAGGCACAATGCTTTCGAACGGGGTAAGGTTTTTTTTTGTTCTATACTACAAAACAAATTATAAAACTATATTACCACCAAATGCTTGTGTATTTGGAAATGTTAATACTATTAAAACAAATGAATATTATGCTATATTTCACAGGTAGTATGTGACATGTATTACATGAGTTGTGCAAGGTGACCATGAAATGTATGTCAGTGTAACAAGTTTTGAAAGAATGCACAGAAATACACATGTAACGTGTACAATAGGTTTGTGCTTTGTAATGAAGAAGGTTATTATATCAAATTGACACATGCACTAACTACAGATCATATAGAAATCTTAAAAGTAAAGAAAAATGACAAGAAAGGAATTAAAGAATATAAAATAGATGGATCATTCTCAAAAAAAATAGAGCAAGTTAAAAACGAATTAAATATATATATACCCCTTTATGAGTTTAGACGCATAGCAGAAAGCTAATGTAAGCTATATTTAGCTGACCATGCGATTTCAAATGATTTAGAAAATCTTATTCAAATAATGCTAAGCAGATTATCAGAGTATTCACTATAAATATGATATTAAAATAGATGTTCAGTAAAACTGGAGTTGTAAATAAATTTATTTAATACATTTATTTATGTTAATTTACTCATTTTTGTTTTATTAGATAATTTTTTTAAATATGACATTTTCTAGAAATAAAATTAAAAATTGTGTTTAATTTATTTCTAATATATAAAGTATGGCTATTCTATTTTAAGATAATCATTTTGTTATAAATAATTATCGATTAAATTAACGGATTATATGTTTCAAGCATGTTTAATTATTTATAATGTTAATTTTTGTCACTAGTCATCATCCAAAAAACTTACAATTTCATTATAAAATTAATAATTATGTATTAACATATAATTGAACCGTATTGTTGGGGATAGGCCTGGGTTTAAATCTAAGACGAATGTACTAAAGGGGTATTTTCCAAATATGATTTTATATGTAGTTTATATTTATTCTCTGTATGCGAAAATGGCTATGCATTTATTTTTAGCTATATCCCTCGTACTGAATGCATTAGTATAATCGAGCAGTTATATTTTAAGTAAAAAATAAAACTTTTAAATATTTTACAAACGCACACAATCGCAATCACAAGCACTTTTACACTAATGATGGTAGTATTTTTAAACCTTGACCAATAGAAAGGATAATAATTTGTATTGATTTATATATACTTATAAATACATATTAAATATTTATAAATAAATATAATTTAATATATATTATATTTTATTATGTATAGTATACTATACAAATTAACTATTAATTAATGGCAAAGGATTTGTCCAAAATATGAGCAGAATTTTATTAGGAGTAAAAATGGATTAAATGCTCTTTTTATAATTAATAAATACTTTGTATAAATTGTTCAAAACATAGTTTACTGTCATTTTTATCATAAATATTTTTTTTTAAATACATTAATTTTATAGCCTTAGATAAACTGAAGTATAGTGTACCCAAAATTGTAATAGTTTCTACTATATCGCCAAAGTACATTAACATTGTTTTTATTAAGTTATTTTTTCTAATTTTCATAGCAAGTATTGCATACGTTACTGTGTTAAATTGGCGTCAATGTATAACTTTATTTATAGTCAACTTCAATGAAATCGTTAATTGAGTCTGTTCATAATTTTATTCAAGTTTACTTTATAAAAGCAATATTCTATGCATAACAAAAGCACTTATTATACAAAAATTAATAAATCAATTATTTGTAAAAATATAATACTGGTGCAGTGGTTTTAAAATTTCGGGAGCTCAATGAAAAAAAAAATATTTAAATTCCCAAAATCAGCTTAAAAAATGTTTTCACTTGTCAAATCTCTTTTTGATTTGATACAATTAAAAGGTAAATTTAAAATACAGTTTGAGGCTTAGTTATTTATTGCATTGAGCTCACGATACGCTTATTAACTTTTAACCACCTACTTTTATATCCACATACCATCCACCGACATTCCATCATGCAAATGAAGAGAATAACAGACATATAAATTCTAAGACATTCACAAAACCTAACATTAAGAAAACTATTAATTTATATGCAGGTATACATTTTATGCAAATAGCATAAGCAATTTAATATACATTATTATAATATCTAATACGCGTGTCATCATGAAGTTAGGATAGAGCAACAAGGAGGTATGTCAAGTTCGAAACTCCAGTTTACACCAAACGTAAAATCTAAAAAGAAATATTTCTAATAAATTTTTCTTAATGATAAAGGGTTTTAAATGATATTGATAATGATGTTGTACTCAAATCCAACAACATTGGCCTCGCCAGCTTAGGTTTGCATTTTAACGGATCAATAAGAGTACACCATTTGGGCAAGCGTGAGTAGAAAAAGTAAGTTGTATGAATATAATGTTTTAATTTTAGCTTATTACAAAATTATAAATAATTGAATACTGTCACATCAATATTTGTAACTGTTATCAGAATAGGACAAATTGTTTACACATTATTAATGACAGTGTGATTTTTTTTAAAAGTTTTTTATTATGTTGAATCAAAACATAAAATAATTAATTTGAGATCGACACAGCATTTTGACAATTAAAAAGTGAAAAAAATGGACTTTAATTTAAGAAATCTCTGGTAGATTCTTAATATTTACCAAATATAAATTATAAATCTTTATAGGATTCTACCACAAAAGTCCAAATATACTACTATTGTTAATGTGTTTATAATTCTATAGTTTCTATAAAATGCTATTTTCTGGCCAAAATGGTTAATATATTTTAGGTTTGCTGTTGTTTTATAAACACCTAAAAATTAAATTTGTATTGACACATATCTAAGATTGGTTGATTGATAAAAAATAAATTGCTACAGAAGCGAGGATTTAAAAAAAAATCAAAGCTTCCGAGTCCGCTCATATTTAATCTCGGGAGTTTCGAACTTTATTTACTGTAAAACTATTATTTATACATAATTATATTGAGTGATGTTAAGAACTATTGAAATAGCAAATTAATTGCAAAATATAAATATGTTACTTACTCAAGTAAGCTATAAATTAGTGACATTAGCACAGTGAATTGCTTTAAGATCAATAAAATGTATGTAGACATTATTTTAGTAAGAGTAACCTAAGATATTATGTTAAGAACATAACAATTCATAATTTTAAATCACGTGAAAAAACAGTTACTTTACATCACTCAGCGTTTATGTGAATCTTTCCTAGGCTGTTTGGGTATAACTCGTCAAATTCAATTTAAAATTGATTAAATCACATTTAATTTTGGAGAAACATTAATAATTCAGGTTTGAAGGGAAGAGAAAAAAAACATTTATATATAAATGAAATGTGTTATATCTACCTGCGTGAAACTAGAGTGGTCCTTTACTCAGAAGATTCGATAGGTCTCTGTTACAGCAAACTTGATAGAAAGTCCTTGGGGTGCTTAAAAAACCAGTACTCGGAGATTTTGTTCGGAGGGGGAAAAAAGTATATGAGATAGCGGTGTATTTAGCAGTGTCTAAGAATCACAAATATTAATTATATACTAGAGAAGTGTGTACACTATTTAAACCTAACAATGCGTGTTTAGTATAATTAAAGCACGTCATAATATAAACATTAATTTAAATCTGATAAGCAATCTATTTTAGTTACATGGTTTGAGATTTTATTTAAAATACGATAAAATATTTGTAGTTTTACACAACTCTCTATAATATATACTTATTCGTTAAAATCTAACTATGACAAAACTAAAAATGAAAAGGTGTAGTATTATTTACTAAATAAAAAATTACACTTATTAACTTGAGTTCTTTATTAATTGTATGTGTTAATATACGTATGTAAGTGCATGTGTTACACTACCAAGTTTGCTGAAGCAGTGATGAGACTGACTTTTAGTAGTTTAAAAAAATTAAAAACACTGATGTCACTTCCTAGTTAAAAACGATTTATATGTATGTGTTCGTATTATAAAAAAAATTAATAATATTTTTTAAAACAATTCTGAAACTATATTTTAGATATCTAAATCTATTGAATATTTTGTGGTACTTTTTTTATGTAAAGATAGTTTTAATATAGAGATTAATATTTAATTAAATAAAAATACGTTTACAAATTATAAATGATTTGGTACGGTACAGTACACACATTAATTAGTAAATTAAGAATTTATTTCACTCAATAATGAACGACAATAAGCTCACTCGGCCACCGACATGAGTAATAAGTAGCTATTAATTAGCGAGTTCACTGATCATCTATCGGAATTTAACTAGAGTACCCAAATTTAATCGGAATAATAGATTTTTTTCAAATAGTATGCCTTCCAAATTAATAAATAATTGAATCTATTCTAAGTTAGAGGATGACATAAGTTCAGTGACATATTTTAATGAATTAATAATTTGATGACTTTTAAAGTAAGAAAAATAACGTTTAAAATTGTAGTCTTGGTGATCGTATAGCCAATGTCCAACAAGTCGATCGTGATCTTCCGGTCGATTGTGGCATCATGTTTTTGTATATCGCTAACATTTATAGAGCGATTTATTGCGTCACTTAACGACAGAGATCAGTGTGATACGCAGGCTGTAACAGGCTATCTCCCCACCCGCCAGTATCGTTCGCATCACCGCGAGAAAATAAAAATTCGTTATCTGTTGTTGTTGTTCTTTGAACTGTTTTGTTAGTTTTGTAAGCTTTAGTGAATATGATTGCTAAAAAAAATACCTATCTTTTTCATCAAGAATGAGAAATATACTACTTTTTTGATATGATTAAATAAAAGTATTGTTACTTGATTTTCGATACTTGCGTGCCGATAACAGACAATGGAAATAAGAAAGAAAAAGTTGCAAGAACTGTTTTATGGACCGACTAAATATACATGTTCACAAAACCACCATATGATCAATCAAAGGCTGCAACCATCGCCTCCTATAAAATGTCATAAATTAAAGACAAAATATAAACCGTTTTGTGATGGTGATTTTATCAAGGATATCTTCGTGGAACTAGCAGATTCTCTATTTTAAAATCAAAAGAATAAGGGTGAAATAAAAAAAAAGACTCCTCAAGTTCTACAATTATCTCTGAATAAATTCATGATATGTGTCGAAAATATTAGCCAAAATTTAAATGGAGAACTGCTAAAATATATTGATCTATATGTTTCATATACCTCGCAAATCGCTGATCAACTGACACTGACACTGTTCAACTTTTTTTTTTTTTATCATAATGGGTTTCGAAGACTTTATTTTGCTAAAGAAGAACTGTTGGCATGATTTCATAGAAAGGAAGATCACGAGGCTCAAAGGGTAAAAATAGCAGAGTGGCAGAATTTAGTTGCCTTTATTTAAGCTCGTGTCAATACTCATCGACTAAGCAGTGACGATGACGGGTAGGTACAACGGATTCATCATAGCTTTGTGAGCAGAATCATGAAGATTTTTCCAGATTTTTTTAAGCTATTATTGCATCATTCATCAGAAAGTTTTAGCCAGCAAGAGGCTTGACAGATAATGCATCATGGATACTACTTTTGAAATCGTCAATTCCATCAGAGGTAAATTTTCTACAAAGGTGACTTTTGTAAAGTCAAATGAACGATAAGAAACCAGATTTGTTCTTGCAAATGGATGTCTGGTCTCTAAGCCGAAGCATTTTTCTAAACATCACTCTAATTTAATTGACCAACACACCGAGGATTGTCAAACTTGAACAATTTAATCACATGACAAAATTCCTCCATAAATAAAGTCTCCATTAAGTTAAAATTTTAATATAATAAAAGTTAAATGTACATGGATTATTCGTTGTTCCATAAGTTATCTGAACACTAGGACATAAAAAATACTGTGTGAACTAGTTTATCTATAATTAATGATAAAATATGTTATACATATTATTATTTGTCAAGAATAAAATACAAATAATATTACATAATATAACCTTAAAGTCAAATTTGAAGGAATTAAGTATTTTGATAAAAATTGATAAATTTAAACTCTTAACTTGTGTAGTGTGTCTGAACACTAAGAATGTTGTTAGTTATAATTTTAAACAAAAACTTGGTTAAGAATTTACAAGATTTTATTACAATGCTTGTAAAAAAATAAATCGAAGGAACTTCAATAATTATGAAAATACGTATATAAGGAAATTGTAATTAGTAAAAAATTTAATCAGAAAATAAAGGGCATAATTTTGTTCTTTATGAAATAAAATGTTCTTCTTAGGATATATGAACAGATAAATTCAAATAAAATGTAATTTATCGAAAATTAAAATAATGATTTTTATCATAAAAATTTAGCAATCAAATAGACAAAGCTAATATATTTGTTTTAATGAGGATTTACTCGCATCTAGATATAATATTCTGAAAATTTATATTTAGGTTTAAACATCACCAATACACATTTTGGATGGGACCCTTCAAATATAAATAATGTTTTGTTGAAGTAAAACATAATAGTATATTATCTTCTATCATCAACTATTCTTGGCCACATTTATCGATTTTTCATTAAATGAAAATTCAATAAGGAAGTATTTAAAAGGGAATACTGTACATTTTTGTTTACCTACGATAGAATCATTTCTAAATAACATGCATATTAAGTTGGAGATATAGGGGACATGAGAAAAGGCCATTGCTGTTGCAGTTTTATTTATAGCAAAAAAAATTTTTGGTCAAAATAATTCAAATATTATTCCAGTAGAAACAAACAGTTTAATTTTCTTCGCATGGTAATATCAAGAGTTCTTGAATCTCTCTCATGATCATAAGCGATTAGATGAAAAACTTTTTTAAATGAAGAGAAAAGGTTGTCATTAAATTCCAAGACACCCTTGATATATATTCAATAAAATATATAGGTCACCGTATGAAGAAAATTAATAAATATGTTTGTACTGAAGCAATGTTTGTTTTACTTGGACTAAAAAAACAAGTTTTGACATAAAATCTACAATAAAACCTACCCCTTTTTTTGCCCCCTCTACATCCCCAACTTAAGGGTGAACTTTCGACGCAAGACTTATGACACACACTCTAATACAATTATTTAACCTATTATGTCATGATAAAAAGAAGCTAGATTAAAGTGCTTCTTTTATGGTTTACAAATAATGTTTATAAAATCACAACTCTATTTAATTCAGGTTGCCATAGATGGGGAAATAGTGAATGGTCCGTTTTGGGGACATAACAAAATAGCTCCATGTATATATTCTTTTTATCGATCTGAATCTTACTACCCAACCGGTCTATCCGAATGTAATTGAAATAATAAGACAGGAACGGGAAAGGAAGAGTTTAGAAGGGAATTTACTTGCATTTTCATAGAGGAAGAGTGGAAAACCATCTGGAATAAAATACACCAAGTCAGGATATAAACCTTGACCTTCCTGTCACAGGTAAACACACCAATCAGTCTGTGTCTTTCACCAGCGTGAAATAAGCGCATGCAAATATTGTACGACATTTGTTTTACTTATGATATATGACTTAATACTGTTACTTTATTTATTTTTGTATCCATGACATTTTAAAATATAAACAAGAGTGGTGTCAAATTCTTGCGTTATTTATTTCTCCCTTAATTTTTTTTTTTAGTAAAGCAATTCTAGTAAAGAATTTCCGTTTATCGTCAGTTAGAAATTCTTCAGTAACAATGCATATAATATTATTGCCTGTCAAGTTAAAAGAGTGGCAGCTAAGCTGTATAGTAAACAATAAGATTAGTCTTGGAAAATATAACAGAGTTTCTAAGTTTCTAAACAGATTCATTTGAATAAGAAAATAATGCATTGAATGAAAAAAAAACAATATCACAAAAAATAAAATAATCAATTTTAAACTTGGGTGCAACTACATTATTTGGTTTCTTATCTCAATATAAAATACTTATAAAATATTAATGCAGCATTTTGCAATATTTCTCTTTGTATGCAAATAACGCTCCTAGCTTTATTTTTACAAAATGCAATGTGTCTTACGTACGAAACAAAAGCCAGAGTTATAGAAGAATAGACAAAGGAATGAAATTGCAGTAGAAGTTGTTCTATTTTCATCTAAATAGCGAGTGCATAGCTTGTTGATTCTCATTGTCACAACGAATAGTTCAGACAGAGAGACAGATAGCTGGTATAAAGTTTTACAGCTTTGAATTAAATACAAGAGGTGCTAGTAATTTTTGTTTGATTTATTTACTCAACACATGCTGTTTTCAAATTTAAAAAAATGCCCATTATATTAGTTGAAACGATATTTTAAAATTTTCTTTAAGATACATTCGATATTGTTCAAATATATTTACAACTGGATAGAATTACAACTTCTTTTATAATTTTTCACTTGTAAAAATGTGTTTCTATCTATAAAAAATATATTTCCAGCACTTTCCCGAGCAACTTACAAATTTTTTAAATTAAAAAACAAATTATTTCATGATTTTTTTGTGTGCGTTGTGTATTACTACCCTTTCGGGGTGTTCATATATTTACACTAATAAGTAGATATGAGTAAATGCTAATTTGGAGAAAAATGTATTTTTATTTGTGTGGAAGGAGAGTGGAAATCCATTTAGCAATAACCACCCTCAATACACCCAACAGGGACCCAAACCCCACACTTCCTGTCATCATTAATCCAGCATATTGCGAGATATACGCCTTAAACGTCTCAATTACCGATTAAGGGCCACAAAAAAATTTTTAGAAATAAAATTCCATATTATTTTGTTAAAATAATAAACGAATAAAGTTGAACTAGTGAACCTTTTTGAAGATAATCTGAATTATTTGGAAAATCAAAAACATTTTTCTTGCTCCAATAAAACATTATTCCAGCTCTAATTACAAAGTAAATTTGAGAAACTAGCTTTCGACTTCAAATATCAAAGAAGGAGAAGCCAATTACAGGAAGTGACATCATTATTTCAATGTTTTACCATAGAGTTTTTAGAGTGAAAATAATAAAATTTCAGAACATAAAAGCAAAATATATATAAAATAAAAGACTAACGTAAGGAGAGTCGTTTTACTTACATTCTCGTCGAAGATGTCGTCCTCCACGTCCACCAATTTCCCACAATCAACACCAGAGGCGGTAGTTGATGAGCTACTTACATCTTCATCGTGATCGAACGCGTTGAAGACGTCGTAAGGCAGACACGACAGCAGGTCTATAATGAACCAAGACTTGAGATAGTTCATTCGGATCACTTTAGGGTCGGACACCACCTCCCCTCCAGGTCCGACGAACGTCGTGTGGAAGTTGAGCACGATGTCTATGAAGAAGATCACGTCGACGATGGAATCTACCACGAGGAGGGAGACGTCCTCCGACGTCTTGTTCTTGAAGGCGACATTGTATGGGACCATGATGGCGGTGTAGAACGTGAGGCATAGGATGATCCAGTCCCAGATGGCCTTGAAGGCGCAATAGTGGAGCAGGATATGGGGCGGAGTTTTGGGGGCTTCCTGACGGTACTGAGGCATCACGTCCGAGTTCAGGCTCATCATCTGCACATCGGGAGAGACGGGCACCTTAGGTTTCATGAATCATTGTGTCTATGTTTACAGTCCAATTTTCATAAGCAGTACCTTTTATCAATTTTATTTATATTTAGCACCGCGTCTTACTACCCGTTCGGGTTGTACGCTTTTAAGTACTAATTACTCTAATGGATTAGGAATTGGGAAGGTTGAATTAGAGGAAGTGAACCCGCATTTGCGTGGAGGGAGAGTGGAAAACCATTTATGAAAAACCGCCCACAGCTCACCCGACCGAGATTCGAACCTTGATCTCCCCGTCCTCAGCAGTAGAGCTCAACACGACAAGCGCGTTAGCCAACTACGCCACCGAGGCGGGTAACTTTTATAAAAGAGAAACATATTTACTCGATAAAATTTAACATTATTTTATATATTATTTAAAATTGAAAAATGACACTGGGATACGGAAAGTGAACCAGTGACCTTTAGGCTTAATACGCCAATGATCTTATCACTGAGCTGTCCAAGAGTCATCCCATTCCCATGGTCTTTATTCATTCATATTTTAAGACCTAGTCTGTGATAAACGTGTTGAAATCGTCAGCTTCATTTGAGCGATTACAATATGCGCATTTGTACAGTTGCACTATTAGCACCATAAAGATCTCCTGAGTTGAAGATGGCTGAGTTATCAGATAGATCACGATCTTAATTGATTGCTCAAAGTATCTGACGGTTTCTGCACGTCCACCATAGACTCTGCCTTGAAATATGAGTGAAGAATGACCGTGGGCTCTCGACGACACATGGATAGCTCAGCGGTAAAAGCATTGACGTACTAAGGCAATAGTCAATGCTAAGAGCATTGGCGTACTAAGAGCATTCTCAATGGTAATAGCATCGACGTACTAAAGAAATTCTCAATGGTAAGAGCATTGGTGTATTAAAACAAAGGTTCTGGGTTCAATTTCCATGTTCACATGTCATTTTATAACTTAAATAATAAAATATTTAAGTTCGGTTATAATCGTACTTAGTAACTATACTACTCGTATTTGGCAATTTAATCCATTTTTTATAAACATTTATTAGGTATCGATACTTACTATCTACAGTAATAGCTGCATATCACGTGGCCTGACGTATGAATACGTGAAAATAGGTATAGTAGCTTTTCAAGCTGTCAGATAAGGCCATTTCCATGAAGATCCGACTGTATAGTTCTATCCGAATACAAAACCGTGGGCGTAAATGGACGAGAAATTAAAACAACAAAAGAGCGGCTTTTTTTTTACGAGAAAGACAAACTAATATTTACAAGTGCACTCTAGATTATTTATAGAAAAAAATAATTTAATGATACGGTTAACGTTACTATTGCATGACATAATATTAGCTCAGTCGTTAACGCGCCTGCCTACCGAAACAAGGGTCCCAGAATCAGTTCCTGACATAGCCACCAGAGAGATGACTTTAGATCCCCGTAATTTGATGACGATAACCGATTGTGCACGCGCAATGAGTAAAACTCCCTCTGATATCACTAAACTAAAACACAACAAAAAATATTGTATACGCTAAAGGGGTGCATCTACAAACTTATGTTAAAGTGGCGGTGATTAACTAGATCACGGGGTAGTGCCGATGAGGGTTTTTTAATGTCAAGAGGGAAGGAGGTCTGTTATTGTTTTTTCGTTTGTTTTTTCCCCTTAGAAATCTGTCGTACCACCCGTTCAAGTTATACGCCTGCCATTGTATGTGTTGACTCATCAGTATTTAGGTCTAACTAATAAATACATATACAAATCAGATGTAATATGTTTATATCGATAACCATATTTCACCAGTTTTATCAACGATACACTTAGTTTACCTTGAAAGGTAACAATCTTACCTTGACAGATTACACTATGGCCCTATCTTATAAGCCATACCATGGTGAAACAATGCAAAGGAAGCGTTATACCTTAAAGGGTACATACAAGGTACATATTATGATTGGACCACTTTACAAAGGTATGGTTGTGTGTGAAGAGGGACCAAATTAAGGCGATTGGCCCTTTTCATTTGGCGTGGAAATGTAGAGCCATGGGAATAAACGGCTATTTTGAAGAATTTTCTTTTCGGAAACAGATTGTTCGAAAATAGAAGCATGTTGATTAAGTTATACTTTTTATAGTTACACCTTCTCTATAATTTTATCAGTGCTCAAATATCAATAATTTTGACATTTTTCCACTATAAAACTGCTGGCTGCATAACAAAAAATAAGAAAATGTAAAGCCTAATAAACATTGATATATTATCTTTGAAGAAGTGTTGAAAATATGACTAAAAATATTTCACTCTTTCTCATCAAAACTTATAAACTTATTATCTTTTGCACAAGACCTGTCCGGTAGCCAGCACCATCTACTGTTTCCGTGATCTATCTGTTCTTGTTGGTGCGGAAGAATACTTTAGTCGGTTGTGAAGCCACGCCACGCCTTTCAACCTCCCACCCATAATCTCACAAAATATGTTTTAGACTTGCAATTAACAGGACCAAAGGCCTTAAATAAGAAGATGATGCTCGACATCCTGTTACTCCTGGTATTTCACGTATTGATACTTCAAGTCTTATGATCTTAATCTGTCACTTTTAGAAGATATTATCAATAGCTATAATATTACACTAATAATATGGTAAAATATTATCAATGTTGACTGAAAAAAGTATCAATTTTTATTCTATAAACTGTCCTTCAATTTTCCATCCATAATAAAATCAAGCCATAGTTTTTCTCCTGCCTACATATGAGAGATATCACTCGAAAAAAAACAGCCATATGTGTGATCTACAGTCCCAAAGTTCGACTCGGCCTTGTGAGAGGACGAACAAGAGCCATATGGACTATGGAGGATACTAACGTTGGACTACTTGGGGGTCTCCTTGAGGTTGGGCAGGTGGGAGGAGAACTGAGACACCAGATGGAGGATACTCACGTGCGCCAGGTCGGACTACTTGGTGGTCTCCTTGAGGTTGGGCAGGTGGGAGGAGAATTGAAACACCAGGTGGAGGATACTAACGTGCACCAGGCTGGACTGCTTGGTGGTCTCCTTGAGGTTGGGCAGGTGGGAGGAGAACTGAGACACCAGGTGGAGGATACTCACGTGCGCCAGGTTGGACTGCTTGGTGGTCTCCTTGAGGTTGGGCAGGTGGGAGGAGAACTGAGACACCAGGTGGAGGATACTCACGTGCGCCAGGTTGGACTGCTTGGTGGTCTCCTTGAGGTTGGGCAGGTGGGAGGAGAACTGAGACACGAGGACGGAGCGGCTGCGAGTCACGGAACGGGCGAGCTTGGCGAACTTGCTGAGGCCTGCAGACAATAAGAAGACACTTGAGGTTGGATTACTTGGGGCAGGTGGGAAGGACACATTCAGCGACTAAGGTCGTTGGTAGCTAGAACTTCTTTCGTCACAGAGGGCTTGCAACAGCTACTCTCAATATTACTTTAGAAGGAAATGCGGGTCTTATAAAGGAAAGCTTTATATTTGTTCTCTCTTGATTAACTGTTGTCAAATTGCCCAGTTTTTCATCGTTACGACGTGAAGGAGGATGTAGGTACTTATAATATCTTTATTATTAAACAATACTGTATGAACGTAACAAGTGAATGATGGCAAAATATGTTATTTCCTACCGACTCTGTGTGTAGCCTGGTTTATAAACATTGACTTTTGCCCCAATCATGAAATTTCCAGCATAACCATGGTTGATTTTAATTCCACATAATTTTGTTTACCCTTCCAATCCTTGCTTACACTGGGAACAGTATAATAGTACAGTCCCGTCAACCCTTGCAACAATCCACATACTGTTATATATTGTTAAATATTTTTAAATATCTCTTGTTTTATTAAAGATAGATAATATTTTCTGTTATGATAAATATTATATTAAAGATAAATTTAGCAGACTTACTGCATTGAAACTACTGGTTCTCTTTAGGGAGAACAATTATTAATATAAATGATGAAGTTTGATATTATCTATAAAATAAGTCGATTTAATAAATTGAACCCAAGGAAGTGAAATATAATAATTTAATAACTAACAAAATATATCTAGATCAAGTCTATACATATATTTGATCAATTATTAAATTACATGTCACTTTTTGAAATATATTAATCCCTTTATTTGATAAGTAATATCAAATATTATAATACTGTATTATTAATTTCACTGGTTTGTGAGAAACAGGTAGTTGCATACAATAGGCTGCTAAATATATATTTACTTTAATATTTTTCAATTTCAAATGACCTTAAGATTTTTTTGAGTCGATAAATTCTTTGCAGGAAATTTAACATATTGTAGAGAGGGTTATTTCGGGAAAGATAGCAAGGGGCTATTTCTCAGACCATTGCAGCCAACACCGACCAGGTAAAGAAGCCGGCGTCAGCTTTACCTGGGTTCGTCATTAGTTGGGATTATCCGACTCTTTGCTTTGGCCAGGCATATTATGTTCTGCTAGTCGGTGTTGTATTTACAATCGGTACGGTAAAAACCAGAAATTTAATGAAATTGACATTTAAAATCTACTTTAGAATTGATTTGTTCGGACACATTAATAATATTAACGAGTAGAGTTAGGTTTAAAGAAACAAAATCAATTCTAAATAAAGACATTGTGAACTAAAAATTAGATAAAATATATTTTTTCTGGTAAAAAAAGAGTAGTATCTATATATATATTAAAAATAAGTTATTTTACCAGTTTTAAACTGTTATAAATTAATTTTCTTTAACACATTATAAATATGTCATTGTGTACACCTCATGTGCATTTATAATAATATTAGTCTCAATCCCGTACCTTAATTACTTAACCTTAACAATTGCACGTAAAATGCATCAAATATAAATATTTCCACTTATAACTCGTGAATTATTGTAATGATTTGAAATCATTGAATCATTTTTATAGCCACATATGTTAAAATTGATCAATAAAATATGTATTGTAGAATTAACTTTTCTTACGTATAATTTAACAGGGCCCAGATTTTGATGACCAAAGATAAAAAAAAAACCTAAACATTGACTCAAAAATTCTAAAATAGCTACTTAAAATTTTCAAAAAAAATGACCTAACCATATGAAGCATTTCTCGTAAGAAATGCATAAGACTAAATCAAACACGCATCTTACAAATGTAAAATGCCATCAGAAGCCTTTAACGAATAAGCTCTTGTACCTTGCTGAATTGATTCACAAATATCTGCTTCAGAAGTAAGAGCTACCCCCTTCCAACGCAACCCATACAGCTTAGTTGCATTGTCTCACTAGTAATGTTTATTTTACAACCATAAAAGCGAACGAGGACAAAGTTCACAGCCTTCATTATCTTATCAATCAGATAATTATGTGATTAAAAAAATTGGTTTGGTTATTTATACATTTATAGAATATTGATGTGAATTTAAAATATACTTATCCGACATTAATGCCTAAAAATTACTCAAAAATAGAGCAATAAAGAAAATGTTACTTAACATTCCAAAATAACAATAAGTGACAATAAAAAGATCTATAAACTATACATTTTTACAACAAGCGGATCAAGAAAAGAGGTAAAGTATGGCTACTTTTGAGCATTGTGTGTGACGAACAAAAAGAAAGGTGATATCTCATTAAAATCCGAGCTCTGCTAATAAAATATCGTCACATGGGTGAGGAGTATCCGTGACCTTGGAACTGACCTCCCTTGTTGTCTTCTGACTCTATGGGCTGTTTGAGGGCGGTGATATCCCTGAAGGTGAGGAGGAAAAGTACCACCAGGTCCCTCTCGTTCTTGATGGGGGCGATCTGTAGAAGTAGCCATAGCGGCGTCTCTGCGAACCACACCAACATGGACCGAATAGGAAACACACTTCAGAGAGGAAACACTCCCCTCTGTTGTTTCCGAGCAGTGTGGAGTTTAATGAAGGGGGCAGGGCTAAACAAACAACAACTGACAACCCTTATTTTATGATGGAATATGTTAGCGGTGAGTTCTGGTAGCTCAATTCTTGAACTTTAAGTTGTTTTTATACTCGGCAAGACCTGAAGAATAGATAATACTGACGAATATTTTATTTATTTCTTATAGCTAGCTTTCGGAATTGTATAGATGTTTAAATATTAAATACATACATCTAAATCTATTAGGTTCATCCTGTTTTTGCCCTAACCCCTTCATAATATATATAAATATATATATATATATATATATTCATGAGTGATTCGTAATGATAAGGTGGAAGTGTAGGGGGCGTGAGAGACTTACAGTGGTTCTGCAGTTTTAATAAAGAAACTTTTTTTTGCCAAAATAAAAAAATATTTATCCAGTAGAAACATAAGAGAATCATTTTCTTCATATGGTGATATCAACAGTTGTTAAATTGTTGAATACCTGTCATGAGCATAGCGGTATTAGATGAAAAACTTTATCAATGAAGATAAAAAGTTATCAATAATTCCAGGACATTTTTGAAAGCGTGTAGAAAGTTAAGCTTTATGTTTGTACTGAAGAATTACTTGATTTCTTTTGACCAATATCAATCTGTAAAAATACTGCCCTTAACTCGTTACCCCTATACGCCCTCCTTAATAGGAAACAATTATTTGTTTGTTTGTTTTCAAGATGTGGTGATGGAGAAGACTATGAAAGATAAAGTGGATATATTGGTTTGCTAATAAATAGGTGCAACGGCATGTGTTGTTTAAAATAGATATAAGTGTAATGGTTTTAAAGAAAAATGCGTGGACATGGCATCGTGTGAAGACACACACTTTAAATAAGTTTTTTTGAATGTGTTGCTGGATAATAAATGAGAGAATAAAGTGGACAGATTGGGTGACTTACAAACGAGTTCTAAGAAGAGGCCATGAAAAGAAAACCACCCTGCCGGAGATTCTATCAAGAAATGGCCAACTGATCGAGTCAAATCATGAGGAGAAATGGCTTATTGATGACGTCATAGAAGGAAACTGGAAGAGAAAAGGGGATGAGGAAGATCACGAATGCACCTGACAGATGACCTTAAAAATAAGAGGGAAAATTAAGTTGTAGGATATAAAAAAGAATGCCATTGTACAGTAACCCCATGGCTTCTTTGGTGCTGACCGACAGCTCACAGATGAAAGCTGAAAGCTTTGAAAAGTTACTAGACCAAATTATGTATCCCTACGTCGAACCATATGATCTTCAAAAACATGTGTCTAGCAGCTGTCACTTCTGACATTCAACAGTGAGCTGTCAGTCAGCACCAAAGAAGCCACGAGGCTACTTACTGTAAGTACATGCTGGAAGTGCAAGACAAAATAAATAATAATAATAGTAATATTCTGTACCTATTTGCTACCTATCTTTCAGGTAGGCTAAGATCGATTAGTGAGAATAGGATTAGATATAAACAAGGTGTACTGGAGGGGAAAGAGGTGTTCCACATTGAAGTGACAGATTATTTAAAATGAGTCTTTTGAATTACATTTAGTTTAATGATGACAATACCTACAAAAGGCCAGCATGAAAAAATGCTTAGTAACATGAAAACATATCAGAATAATTACATAATAAAACAATTTATAACTAAACAATAATTTAAATTAATAGATTAACACTAAAATATTGATTGAGAGAAGAGTAGTAATTCAAATCAATAAACACGAACATTATTTGTACAAAACCCAATTACGTATAGAAGCACATGTTTAAATATTTTAAAGTAGAACTTATATACACAATACTTTCATGAAAAGTGAGTTTTTTAAATACCTCTCTGAAGTTGGTTCATTTTTGTTATTAAAATTAAAATTCCGAAAGAGTTTACACTGTGGCTTTAACGAGTTTGTAAGAGTTATTTATTGATTTTTTTGAGGTGGGGGGGGGGGGTTTNTTGTTTTGGGTGGGGGGGGGGGGATTCTAAAGGCCTGGAAAAGTAGTTAATTTGATTGTTTTAATGGATATTCACAAATTATCATTCACCCTTAAGCCTTTTAGAGCGTTTAAACGTGTTGTAGACGTTTGGAAACTCTACGTTATTTAAGAAGGGTTTTGTCATATTAAAATATGGCTCATACATAAACGGAGGGAATAGTTATCTAAAAATCCCTACTATATTAAAAAACTTTTGATTTCAAGTTTTATATATTTTTTAAATAAAAATCATGAAAAGGTATAATTAAAATGTTTAACATGAAATCACAATAAATTGTTAGTAGCATAGAGCCAGCCTTATTCGAACAAATAAAGAATTATTTAACAGGATCACAGATAGCTATGAGAAGATTGAGGAATTTTTAGTAGTTTTGAATGCTCAAAACTGCCATTACCATACAAAGAATACAGTGTAAGGATATGTGCCATTAAGTAAGTGGCACCCATGAGTTTGATTGTTCAGCTCACTGGCAACCGACGCTAAAGGGGCTTCTTTAATATATGAGATATTGTCAATAAGATGTTGTACTTAAGTTAAATATAGACAAAACCTTTAACGATATTCGGTTTTGGTGTTTACTGGAATTAACAAAAATATATTTGTTTTGACGCTATACATATATAAACTTATAAGCAAAGTTTAAAAATTGAAATTTTCTACCCTGATAAATCGAAGAATTAACATATTTTGGTTGTTCATTAATACCCAACTGCCCAGGAAATGAAAGGTAACTGGTATTGGAGCGTAGAATGTATCTTTGTAAATCAAATGATGTAACTTCATAGGGTGTTCACGACACAAATTTTATTGCCAATTGTATGTTCCTGCTCCCCTCTTTGTTCTCCTATTTCTGGACAGTTTCACCAAGTAATGCAATAAACCCACTTGGTTTATGAATGCATGCTTGACTATTAGAGTGCCTTAGCTTACTATATACATGAAAACGAGAGCTATTCAGTTATATTAAGTAAATGAAAGCTTGTCGGTCGCTGTGTTACGCTACTAATTTTTTGACGGATACTAAAGGGATAGTTATCAATTTTTATTTATCGTTAATATATTCACGCATGCGAACATCCTTAATATATAGATCTTAATCGTTCTGAAGATATAAAACATGAAATACAAACTCAAATTTCCCGGTGAAATAGAGAAGATCCCAAATTGAATGTAAGTAGCGAAACTTCCTTTCAGTAGAAAAAGAATTTATTTTTCGCCTTTTGGCGTAAAAGTAAGACAAACGTCACAATGTCCATATTTATATTTAAGTTATGAAA
The DNA here is from genome assembly GCA_902151425.1 of Timema shepardi. Classification (NCBI taxonomy): domain Eukaryota; kingdom Metazoa; phylum Arthropoda; class Insecta; order Phasmatodea; family Timematidae; genus Timema; species Timema shepardi. The sequence goes on along the minus strand of CABFVX010000591.1, from coordinate 203,215 downwards.
GCACTATTTATTTTGGAATGCGTGAGGTTTTGTCCAGGTATCCTAATTACCATCTTAACATATTTTTATTCTTTGACAGATGGAAATACTCTTTCCAAAATAACGGAGAGCATGGATAAAATAAATTTTCCACAAAAGTTACAAATAAGAATAAAACAAAATAATTATGAAGTTAAAGTAATACACCCTTGAAATTATTATTTTCTCATAGATAAAGACAAACTACAAAATGTCTTGTAAAATCTACTGCAGTTGTTCAGAATTCTGAAATAATAGTTTAAGGCATGTCTATGGTTAAACTATTTAACTTAACTTATTTTAAAGTTTACCTGAGTCATATAATTATATTTAATACAAGAACATAGTCAAAGTTAATAATTTTAATGTAAAATAAAAATATTATCTTTGTCTCAGACCATGGGTAGAACCTAACAATGGTGGGTAATGCAACTCAAATCAAATATAGTGTTTTGGTGATTTTTTCGTGTATTTTTCTCTATTAAAACGGTAACAGTAAAGTAATCTTAATTTTAGGCATGTACATTTAATTCCATAGCCTCCTCGTAGAAACCTTAAGAAAGCTCTTAGACACCAGCTCAGTAAAATGGTTTAGGCACTAGGCCAAGATTCAGATACACAAATTACATAACGAATAAAACTTTTTTGACGTGAATACGTCTTTAAATTTGCTACCATACGGGGGCAATCCAAAAAACCTAATGATAACAAAATCGGGGGATACAGTTTGGCGTTGTAGTTTCGAATCAATCCTCTACATCCAAAATTAAATTATACCACTGGATAGCTAAAGGATCAAAGAATGCATTACGATACGCAAGAACAGTGACGCATCGCGCACGTGGAGGGGTAAGCGCTGCCAATTTTCTGTTTAAAGGGGTCATAAAACGTCGATATTGATTAAAACCTCGAGTGCAATTGTTTTCAATGATCACAATTCTTCTCTCTTGTAGAGGTGTTAAGAGAAAGTAGAAATAAAATATAATATAAAATAGCTATTTTGAAATTTTAAAAAACTATTAAATTTATACCAAATTCTCTGTTGTCAAACAAATAATATATAAATAATACTTAAGAACGTTTTTTCTGGTTCAAGAGTATGGTCTTTTAACAAATATTTCCCGGTTAATTGACCTTGATTTGGGTTCTTAAATTAGCTGATAATATTAACAGTTTTTAATCTTCGCAGTGTAGATCCTCGTATCCTCCTGCAAAAAATGTTGCACATCGTAAAAAAATAAGTTTATTAAGCTCCCGTAGAGTTTATATTTCACAAAGCTGTGGCTGTAGTGTGTAGGGCGTCAGACTCACTTCAAATATGACGTGGAGATCAAGTTTTGAATCCCGGCTGGGTGCATTGGAATTTATTCCTAAAAGAGAGAGTTTATCCTTGTGGGTTTGTAAATTCTCCCTTCGTACTAATGCGGGCGCATTTACTTTAAGCCCTTATTTTCCTCGCTCTTCATATAAATATATTATATATTCGTCATTATGGTTTAATGGCGGTAAGTTGTTGTTTTGTACATTTTAATAAACAATATTTTAAATGGGTTAAGGTAGATATGAGGCGAGTAGCCTAGAAAAAATGCACCCACATTCATATAGGGAGAGGAGAGTAAACCAAAGTGGCATCGTATGTGGGCACCTCCTCCTGATACACCTGCATGAAATTATAAATTTAAGGTGTGTAGGTGACGCGAGAAAGGACCAATTTATTTGAAGTTTTTATAGAAAAACGTATTTTTGGTCCAAATAGATAAAATATTGCTCCAGTTGAAACACAGAGCTTAATTTTATTCACATGGTGATATCAATAGTTGTTGAATATCGTTCATGAGTGTAACAGCATTAGACGAGAAACTTTTTTAATGAAGACAAAAAATTGTTCCTAAATTCCAGGACACCATTGACAGATATTCAAGAACTGTTGATATCACCATGTGAAGAAAATTACACTTTATGTTTTAACTGAGAATTATTTGATTTGATTTGACTAAAAAAAATAGTTCAACTACAAAAACTATAAATGTAAGTTTCTTACCTTTTCTAGCGTCTCCTTCCACCTCACCTTAAGCATACAGATCCCAGCAACTCGCTCAGTGACTAGCCTGACGTCTTGGTTCGTGTTAACCCGATTGTGTGGGTTTGAAAAAAAAACAATAAGTAAGAAACTTTAAGGAAACTTTACCAAACCAGACAGACTTGTTATGAACTTCCCCGCCTTAAACAAGTGACAGGGCGGGGGTTGGAGGGAGGCGGCAGGGCAAACCAAGTATTGGTATTCCTGTCGGTTTTTCACTTCCCTCCCCTACTCAACCCTCTTGCCAGGAGATTGGAGGAGAGAGGAAAAGAGGATAGGAGGATAGCAGTGGCTCATTTCCTGCTGCGGCTTATATTAGGAGGAACACCTTGACTTTGTTGAATAGAACACAAACTAAGCTCGATAGACTCGATGGAACGGGATCAAAGACATTCCAGAATATAAAAAATGACGCATGTAAGCCAGGAGCCTATGGATCTGTAACCATGGCTCTGACCACTAGACCATATAGAAGGTCTCAGTAATATACATTACTCGTTAATACAATCGACCTCGGTGGTTTTAGGGTAAAGTGCTAGTCTCAGGATCCGATGTTCGTGGGTTCAAGCTCAGACAGGGTCGACGGATCTTTCTTGAGCGATAAAATTCCGTAGCACAACTTCCTTCGGAGGGGAAGGAAATAAATCCATAGGTACCATGTCAATTGTGGCATGTAAACGATCCCTTGAGGTTATGTGAAAATAAATTTCCAGGCATGACTTTTTGTCATTGGCTCTTAGAATTTCATTGTGGAAGGAAACGACAAACCATTAGCACACGAGAGTTTCTTGGAGTGAGAGTGAAAGAGCCTACCAATTTTTCTGGGAAAATATTTTCACATACCTTCCAGGGTTATTTTACATGCCACAATCGTCACGTGACTGAAGTCTTTACTTCCCTTCCGATTGTTATCGCTCAAGGAAAAAAAAACCTTGGATCCCGGCTGGTTTTGAACCTATGAACATCAGGTCCTGAGGCGATCAGTTTTCTCCAAGACCACTGAGGCTGTCTGTTACATAATAATGAAGAGTAAGGATGGATTTTTGACAATGTATCATTCTGCGCGTGTATAAATAGGAACCATCTCTTATAAAGTGACAACTACAGATCGCCTATACACGTACGAGAGCATAAAAACAGATTTAATAGTCTATTATTATTATTATTATTATTATTAGCACCGCGTCTTACTACCCGTTCGGGCTATACGCACTTACGCTAATGTGTAATGGTAGTGCTAATGTGTAATGGTAGGGTGATTGTGAGTTGAAATGGAGGACCTACAGTTTAACGTGGAATCCGAACCACGGTGGAGGCCTGGCTTTCCCCACATTCACAATTTGTGGTCAATACCCGTCCTGTCAGAGGTGAAGGAAGGGTTTGGAAATCAGATAAATCTGTGCCGGGACCGGGGATCGAACCCCGGACCCCAGCACAGAAGTCCGACACCTTAACCCTAGACCACCAGGTCACCTAATAATAGTCTATTGATTTGCTATATAAGGTTATTTCCACATTTGTTATGTATTCATTTAGCATCGTTAACATAAAACACATTCTGATATTAATAAAGGGACGTGAAATATTGTCGTTTCCTTTTTATTTTTACATCCCTCCTTTCTATGGTATAATTTCTCTGAGAAAATAAAAATAATTATATTTTATTTAAATTTACCTCACTACAATTTTTTTTTCTAGTAATTTAATCTATCTGTGGCCTACTTAGGTGTACGAACGGTCTAAGGTGTCACTCTCACAATAGATCTCACTGCCAATGAGTGGGAGATCGGAGATCGAGTTCCGGTCACGTGTACAGAATGTTTTTGTTTTCCCCTAAAGGTTTTACCCTCTGCATCCACGAAAATGAGGGTACACATCCTCGTAATTCAATCATACTCATCTAAACACACAATTGAAATTAGTATTTTTTTTTTGCGTATAGTCAGAAAAGATATTAGGTCTTGATGCAAAATGAAAATAATATCTGCGTCAAATTCTTAAAGCACTCACATCATTAGAAACGCCAGGCTAGCCTTTTCTGATTTACCGGTGGCGGCGAGGTGGGGTTTTTCGAATCCCAGTTGAGCGTACTGAAGGTGATTCATCATCATCATCATCAACTCTTTTCCACCCTTTGTACGTGTCAGTATAATATAACGCCTCCATCTGCCTCCATTTTTCCTCCTTTAATCGCTTACATTATTCTTTTTCCACTTGCTCAACTTCATTTATCTGCTTCTCTCATCTAGTTCTTGGTCTACTTCACGGTATTTTTCATATATACTTCATCTCCATCATTTTCTTTGGCATTTTTCCCTTCTCCATCCTCATCACATTCCTATACCATCTCAGTCTTACTTCCTCTACTATCTCATGTTCTCGTACTCCATGTCAGTACCCCTACTCTTTTCCAGATAACTTTTTTTTACTAACACTGCATCTCTCTAACCGTTAGCTATGACCCATTTATTAATTACACTTATGTGTTATGTTTAAATAAGGTTTAATTTAGAAAAAGTGTGTCAGCATTTTCGTAATGGAAAAGGGGAAAATCCACAATTAGTATACTCGACTGGGATTGAGCCCCCCACCTCTTGCCGTCATTAGCAGTCTAGTCTATTCGAGAGTGACGAATTAGACAATACGGCCACAGAAGCGGGCTGATAACTTAATTCCTAATCCTGTTTCTTCTCGTGACAGCTAAGCATGGTCCTCACAAACGTTATCCCCATGGCCTCCAGGAAAGCGATTATTTTTTCCTAAATGTCCTTCGATTATCCCTCCCCTCAAATGTGAGTACATTTCTTATATAAATCTAACTTCCTCGTTCCTATCCACATCAGTTTAAGTATGCGGATAATCTGAAATCCGAGCGAGTAAGGACCCAAGTGTTTTACAAACCGCGTCGATTCGTTTCCTCGTCTCTTTATCTTGCCAACAAAATGGCGTCCGAGTTTTTATCGGGGTTGTTGCACAAAGTGGTGCGCGCACGGTATTGAAGAGCGAAAGGAGACTCGGGTCTCGTGTCTTGAATGACAACATCCTCGAACCCCGTACCGTATTGATTGCAGTCAGTAGTCCACCGCGCCGCGCCGTTCCCTTGACGGGTAGGAGGATAGAGAAGAAGACAGGTCAGCGGTGGGAAGAGGCGTCAGAGGGATGGAAGGAAATAAATGTTCCGGTGCACCGAACAAACTCTCTCTTTGCTTTAAGTAAAAATAAAAAAAATCAGTTATTTAAAACTCGTAAGATATGTAAAATGAAATAATAATACTAGTAGTTATATGAACAATATAACTCCCTCTATCTTCTTGTCATGACTACGCCATCAAATTTATATTTGTACTTCAAGTTGAAATATCTCTTATAATTTCTACTTAGATTTGAATTTAATATTTTTCCTGGATGATTAAGTCAAACAGAAAACCAAATTAACATAACAAAATAACACCTGTTCGCGTGGTTTTAGACGTCAATCTTGCAATATATGTCGATATTTTTTTAATACCCTAAGTATTCAATCCTTTGCTTAGAATTATAAATTCAAATCACTTGAGACTAGCTACTTAACTAAGAAAACAGTTGTTATATTTAAATAGATCATCATATTGAGAAACTATGTACATAAAACGTTTGGTATAGTTTCAAATAATATCCCTTGGGAAATTTCGTTAATTTTGTTAAAGTATTTGGAAGTTATCGTGACATAAAGAGACGTATATATATATTATTTGAATGGCCGCCATCTTAAAACTGATTACCAGATCTAAAAACAGATTTTTTGGACCGGCTATTTTGTTTAATTTCGTTGAAATGTGCTGCCGTTACAAATGACTTCATGCCATTTTGTGAAGACAAAAAATTATTTACTTTTCGTTTTAACTGAAGTTGTGTAACGTGTTTTGAAACAAAGTCATTAATAAAAGGAATTTTATTTTATAAAGTACATATAGGCCTAGAGCTACGTCTATCTATCTATCTATCTATCTATCTATCTATCTATCATATTATTATGTTTTCTGTGCATGGAGATATATATATGAAACTAGAGCTTAATAGATATATAGATATATATATATATTAAGCTATAGTTTCATATTTCAAGGTCATATTAAACAATATAGCCGAAAGGTAACCTAGTTGAGAGAGTCTTTTTATAATATAACTTTAAAGTTTTTTAAATATTTTAATCGATTCTCTATGTTTATATGTTTTCAAAAAGTATTAATAATATTTTGTTACTTGAAAAAGAAAAAGATGAAAGTGGTATGGAGATGGGTATCATCTCCCGGCTTTTAAAACAAGGGATAACTTTTAAAATTAGCGCTAAAGGTTTTTTATGATAAAATTAAAGGGTTACTCATGTAACGTTAGATGAAGTAGGCCACAAGGGAACCAAAGGGAGGGGGTAGTAGGTACACCAGGGAAAGTTCTTGGTCCTTGGTCTATGACAATATACACCAGATATTATAGAGTAAAGCCACGCGACACGAATACATAGCACGCATACATGATACACGCGTACACACAAACCAGGGCTCTTTGACGTCATTGCTTTGTTGGGGGTTGAGTAGGCGGGGGGAGGTTCGTGTTACAATCTGGTTTGTCAGTCAAAGGAAGAGAGAAAGGGTGGTTGTAGGATGAGGGGGTTTAAAAAAACATGGATGAGGGAGGAACAATGAAAGTATATGAATATAAAGCCCGTGTACACGCGGCCAAAATAAGTTGTTTGAATATTGCACCGGGAAAAAAAAGAAGAACCAACAAGCCATGTTGTAATTGGGTTGGTTATAAATTTGGTGGTTTCCTGAGACTTATTTATTGTGTTCAGTGTATGACAGACATGCTTATTACTTTTTTTAAATGTGATTTTGTAATTTTAAAATCTACTATAAAATACTAGCTATGATATAGGATGGAAAAACTATATCGAAACTTCTTTTAGTGCATCTGTTCAGTATTTGAACCCAATTTTAATAGCAAAGGTATCCTAGTTTGATCTGCGCTGTATGTTATACTTTATTTTATCTCACTTTATATCTCGGTGACTTGGATTGGAGTGTTTGTAGGGTGAACAGATTTAGTTTTAAATGAACTTGTGATTGGCTATCAGTAGAACATTAATTGGTTAGTTATCAGCTAGAATTAGTTTTATATCAGATATATCAATCATAGTTTATATTCGATTAGTCATATAAGGATAAGTTTGTATCAGTTTTACTAGCTCTGGCAACATTCTACGACACGTCTGACGTCATTGATATATATAATGTATATACATGATGCATAATTGAATATTTCATTAAGGATATACATTTATATGATAACTAAGAGCGATTCATATTATTGGTAATTTATTCACTTATTTGCATCAAGCTACCGTATCCAATATTAAAATATTGGGGGTTAGTTATTCAACGAGGCTTGGAAATAAAACTAAAATGTATAGTTTGTCACAGTTCTTTAAAAATATTTGAGAATGAGTGTGTGTAAAGAAGGGGTGTGGTTCGAAAGGGAATCCAAAAGGTCAATGGGAAAGAAGCGTCTTACGTTGGTTTGGGCATGATGAAAGGATGAGTGTGTATCGAGGGACTAAGCAAATGTATGAAGGTAGAGTGTGTGGATGAAAAGTAAGGGGTAGGCCATGTGAGACGTTTAGTTGAATGTGTGAAAAAGAGAAACATTAATAGTTTTAAGAATATAAGTGCATGTATGACTATGTGCATGCAGTCTAGGACGTTAGGCTTACAATATATCGTTTATGTTATTTTCGTGTTTTTTTCATAAGTATCCTCTTGCGTACTGCTATACTAAGTTTCAGCTTTCTATCTACTTAAGAAGTAGGAGAATTAATGATGAGGGAATGAAAACTTTCTCTTTTATATAGAGAGATTATAGTTTGGAACAATTTTTTTAAACGTTAACAGCTATCATTTAAAAAATCTCCACAGTAAAACATATTATTTTGTATGTAAAAATTAACACTTTCAGAGGTAAATTTTGAGAAAAAAAATTGTTAAAGACATTTTTTTTAAAAAATTCAAAAATGATTCATTAGTAAGCTACCTTAGATAATTTATTTTATAAAAAAACTTATTTATAATAATTTAAAACACTCCCCAGGTATCCATTTATGAGGAAAAAAAGTTACAGCGACTTCTAAAAATGTGTATTATTCATAGCTCATTAATAATTCAATAATTCTTAATATTAGAGCTATAAACAAAATTACGATTTTGACTCGATCTATGGCATATCTAAGATCTAAACAAATATCAGTTTTGGACGAAATCCCTCAAACTATTACGGATATAGCATCAAGTATAGACCAACAGATATATTTATTTTTAGAGCCACGTCTTATTATTATTACTATTATTAGAACCGCGTCTTACTACCCGTTCGGGTTATACGCCCTTACGCTAATGTGTAATGGTAGTGTGATTGTGAGATGAAATGGAGGACCTACAGTTTAACGTGGAATCCGAACCACGGTGGAGGCCTGGCATTCCCCACATTCACAAGATGTCTTGTCAGAGGTGAAGGAAGGGTTTGGTAATCAGAAAAATCGGTGTCAGGACCGAGGATTGAACACCGGCCACCATCATAGAAGTCTGACACCTTACCCCTAGACCGACAGGTCACCGAGCCACGTCTTAATACCCTTTCGGACTACAAGCATAAGTACTTATCACGCTAATCAGTTAAGTATGAGGAGGGTTGAATTCAGAGGAAGTATAGCCACATTTTCTTGGAGGGAGAGTGTTAAATAATGCAGGAAATAACACTCTCAGTACACCCCACCGGGATTCGATCCCCGAATGCCCGTCATTGACATTCCAGTATATTTGCGTGTTTGATGTCTTAGATCGTGTTGCCACCAAAATGGGTTCAGCATTAATAAAAAAAACCACTATATTTAAAAAGATATTTTATTGTTATTAACTAACAACAAATATTACACATTTAATGCAATCAAACGCAAACAGCCCGAACGGGTAGTAAGATGAGGAACAAACTAAAAGTAGACTATCTAAAAAAAACCATATCTCTAAATAAAAAGTTCTACAGTTGATTAAAAGTTGTCAAAAGGTTGATGTTATACACACCATCAATGGACTCAAAAGCTTTTAAACCGATGTTGAAAGAATAAAAAAATAAATGTTTGTATAAAAATAGATCTGGTTGGAGAACCTCGGAAATGGGGTGAGCCAGCTAGCTCTCATTACAATGGTTTGAAGGACAAAAGAGAGAAGTCCCCCTTCCACCCGAGTATAAAGTCACTAATAGCGCCCGTTAAAGTCCAGTCTACCTTCTGAGTAGGTCCGGAGAAGTATAAACGATGCAGTAACGACCCGTACAAGACCATTAGCGGGTCCGTAACCGGCGCGCACAATGTTTTTATTAACTACGTGAGAGAACCTGTCACGGGAAGAGTTTATCTAGGTTAAACAATAGAGAAGTGTGTTTATTTGATCAGGCTTGGATTTCACATGAGCTGTTAGGTAAATTCAGACACCATAGCTCAGTCGGTATCGTGTCTGTCAACTGAGCTATGGGTACCGGGTTCGATTCCCGGCATTGCAAAAAAAAAAATATCGTTGGTGAAATGTAGGTTTAGAGTTTCATAATGATAACTAAACTGCTGAGGCCTGGGTGTTGTGTATATTCTATATTTAAGTAAGTTTATATGTCGCGCGCTGATATAATCATTTGGCTCTAAAAGTGCACGTAAATACCTCAATTTATTTTATTGAAAATTTTAGGTAAAAATATATTGATCATTTCATGAACTTAATATCATCTGATGGTTCATTATTAGTTGACGATATCCACACGTCATTCACAAGCTAACCATCCTCGTGGTATAGTAGTTTTAGCTCCTGGCTGCTGACCTACAGGCCCCGAGTTCGATTCTCTATTGGTACCTGGGAGTTTTTCTCTCAGAAAAAGAATAATTCCCATGGTCACCAGGGTTCGGTCCGAAAACTAAGGTACAGATTGAAGTAGCCCAGGCCACGCAATTATTATTACTATCGTAGACAAAACTATGAGTGATAAATGAGCCTGACGAGCTATAGATAGCTCAGTGGAAGAACATTGAAGCTCTAAACTAAATGTCCCGTGCTCAATTCCCATGTCCAGACGTCTTTAAACAATAAATTACTCACATGATGCTTGATACACTTATATCTTTTTATTAACTAAAGGTATTTAACGTATTCTTTTTGAACCGATTGATTCTACCCACACACGAGAATTTTTGTGAGCGAGAGTGCAAAGGGCCTACCAATTTTTATGGAAAGGGTATTTTCACACTACTTCCTCTTTTTTTTTTACATGCCGCAATCAACACGAGATGGACGGTTTTACTTCCCTTATGAATTAATTTGGGCTGTGGATTTTTATCGCTCAAGAAAATTCCGTCGACCCCAGCTGGGTTTGAGCACACGAACCTCGAGTCTTAAGACGAGCACTTTACCCCAAGACCCCCAAGGTTTGACCTTATCTCTGTAGATAATGATCCATTCCAGCTTGTGAGCTTCACAGGCCACGAGCGGTTACTGCAAGCGTTTGATTAATTCCATTACTATATTAAAAACAAATTGTTTAAAATAAATTTAACCTGCTTCGTGGTCTAATGTGCCATTCCCGTATTGGACTAGTCTGTCTAATACGGGGACATTGGTGTTCGATCCCGGTCGAGTGCACTGAGAGTGGTTTTCCCTAATTGGTTTTCCACTCTCCTTCTACGCAAATGCGAGATATTTGGTTTATTTATAAAAATGGAAAGTATTGATCTTTATGCTAGGATTTAAATTAAAAAATCCTGTGGAAGTATAATATATCTACACATATTAGTAATCCAGAAAACCTTTATTTTGAAACAAGGTAATATTGTAAAGGTGCAAGTAGTAGAGTGAGTGTTTATACTCGTCAGCGGTAGAAGGGTTGTGTTATCAGAAAATAAGTAAGAAGCAGAGCAGGGGGAAATTTTATTTTATTCCCTCTCTTTTTATTTAATACATTGGCACTTATGTGCGATAATGCTTAATGTGCTTATTTAGGTGAGTCAAATTAACATATGTCCCGATGCGAAAAATAGCTTTGAATACACCAAGAAATTAATGTAATTAGTAAAAAAAGTAGCTCAGTTTTTAAGATCATTATTACTAAAAAATAAAACTACGCCCAAACTTTTAGATTTATTTTTACTAATATTTTACCGAGAAATTTGATTATTTTTTTAAAAGGTTCCGAATATTAAACTTTAGGTTATGTATTGAAATAAAGATAATTGATGATAAAGTCGTGTCCATGAACCAATATTTAGCTATCATTTGTTCTCTTTCGTAAGAGAAAATAATTGTTCAAACAAAAAGGTGTGCTAAATAGTGTTTATAATAACTTGATGTACCAACTAGAGTTTGGAGGAATTTATATTTTGTGAGTAAAAAGTAAATATTATAGTACGCCAACATCATCTTCCAGATTTCCCCAAATCGTGACCAATTTACAAATGTGATTGTCCCAATTAATGGTGTATTTTTACGTTTATAAAAATATGAATCCACATTGAATTTTGGTTCATAAAAAATCCCGTGGGCTCAAATAATCGTGGATCCGTCTAAGAGTTTGACATTACATATATAGATTAACAGGAATAATTTAAATTTAATATTTTTCAAACATAAATTAACGAAGGTAAACGTGTTCAAATTTTGTTTGGTATGATAGCTTATCTTTTTAAATGAAACTACATTATGTGATTTAAGTCATTAGAATTAATTTATTTTAGCAAACAGCTTAATTTAGGGTTTCGGTGTTTGGTCTTTAATCAGGTGATATTAACTAATAATATCTTTGATAAGGATAAAAACGCCACAGTTTACATGTACTCAACGGAGCCCCCCTTCAAAGTCATACTTATGCTGTTCCGCGTTGCAGTATTGTTTAAGATATTGCCTATCACAGCTATCTCACGGCGACGTCTGACTTGTAGCATTAGAATAGGTAAGAGCAAAAGTCGCCTCAGTAACAAACTTTCGAATGCTGTCTGTCCTTTTACGTGTATCGAATTGGTCAATGGCCAGTGAAACCAAAATATTTTAAGTAGATGGTTAGGTCAGCTGGTGGCCAACTCGCACAGTTGGTAGCTCGGCTGACCTGTTAAAATAAGACAGTAGCTGACCCTCAGCTATTGTCTCTTAACAAATCGCTAGACAGCTCGCAACGTGAAAGCTAGGCACTAGTCCCCAGACTACAACTAACACACCTGCTCTAGACTTAACACACTTATATTACACTCAACACACACAAATATAACACACCTATATTACGCTTAACCCACCTAGTTAACATTCAACACACATAGATTACATTCAACACAAATAGATTATACTAAATACACCTATATTACACTCAACACACCTATATTATACTTAACATACCTGGATTAAAATATAACACACCTATATTAAATTAAACCACCTATATTAAATTAACCCACCTATATTATATTCAACACACTTATATTATAATTAACACACCTATATTACCTGAATTACAACTAACACATCTGGATTAATCCTAACACCTCTGGTTTTTAAATCCTGTAACGTAATTATTCTAGTGGATAACTTTTAGCCTGACTACTAGCGTTCTTCTAGAAATCCCTGACCCAATAATCGAACAGGAACCCTATCAAAACCTTTGGTGGAGTAAGGTTGAATACTCTCTTATCGTTTCCGCTCCACTAACCTCTAAGAAATTCTGTTTATTAATTTTTTTTATCACCAGTTCAGGTTATTAGCATATATGATAATCACACTAATGGGGTAGGAATGACGAAGAAAGCATGTTTGTGGAAGAAGAGTGGGAAACAATTTAGGAAAAAAACACCTTCAGTAGACTAAACCGGGATTCGAACCCTGATATCCCAGCCTTCAGCAGGCCAATATAACACAAGAGTGATGCCTTAGATCATTCGGCCACTAAAGCGGGTCTTATGTAGTTGAGTTATTTCCAATCGTATGTCGAGTTTAGGTTTAATATTGACAACATATTCAAGAGTATTCGAGTTTGGTGTTTATTAGGATGAATCTACGAATCTGTACACACACACACACACACACCCATACACGTATGTACAGTAGCCCCATGGCTTCTTTGGTGCTGACTGACAGCTTTGAAAAGTAACCAGACCAAATTATGTATCCCTACGCCGAACCATATGATCTGCAAAAACATGTGTTTAGCAGCTGTCACTTCTGACGGTCAACATTTAGGTATATACCTAAATGTTGACTGTCAGAAGTCAGCTGTGAGCTGTCAGCCAGCACCAAAGAAGTCATGGGGCTACTGTATATACACTTATACGTTTATGTATGTATATATATATATATATATATACGTATATATATATATACTTGTAAACGTAGATTAAAAGTTAACATATTCCAGTCTGGATATATACCCTTGTTAACGTAGATTAAAAGTTAACATTTTACACTCTGGAAAGTCCAAAACTCACATATTTTGGTTTATCACTAAAACCTAATTTCCAAGGAAACGAAAGTTAACTGGTATAGAATTGTAGAACGATTCTTTGTTAATCGAATGGTGTTATTTAATAGCGTGGTCAGAACACAAACCGTATTGGCCTTTTTGATTTTCTTACTCTCCTGTTTGTTCTCTTACTTCCTAAGAGCTTCACCCAAGGATGATATAAACCAACTGTTTCCTGGTGTTTAGGAATTTTTTACTCGGCTATACTAGCGCCTTAAGGAAGTGCACCCGCACTTGTGCCGAGAGGGGGTGGTTAACCACAGTTGGACATCCTCCCCTCCTAATGCATGAGGAGGAGATTACAACCCCAATGGAGAAAGTGACGAGTTAAGACCACGAGACCATAGGCACGGGTATGTACAAAAACTACCCTTAAATTTAGATATGGGTCGAATCCTATATTTCTCAAATACGAAACTTAAATTTGGTTTTCAATCTCGAATACAAATTTGAGTCCTTGAATCTTTGAGAAAATGTACAATTTCAATTAAAGGTAGAAATTTTAAAATTTTATTTAAAAGTAAAAAGTTGTTTTAAGTTTTGATGATATTTACAAAATTATATTCTCTTTGTCATGTTTATTATTTAATAAACAACAAAGAGAACAAACACGTTTTTAGTCAATTAAATATATTAAAAGGACTATATTTGTAATTTTTGTTCAATTTTTTCCCCACAGCTACAAAAAAGTATATATAATTTCTTTAAATTAAATTGTAACCCACGTAGGAGGTCACGTGATCTAACGCGCTATTTTCGTGTCCAAGAGCGGGAGATTGGGGTTCGATACCAGTTGGGTGCACCGAGAGTGATTTTACCTAAATTGTCTTCCACTCTCCTTCCCCTAAAATTCGGGTGCACTACTTTTCAACTAAACCTTCTTAATCCCTAAAACATTAGTGTAATTAGTACATAGGCGTATAGCCTAAACGGGTAGTAAGACGTGGTGCCTGAAAAAAAAAATCTTTAAAATTACTATATCATCAAGTCAAGGTCTTTCATATTTCTTTTGAGATTCTTTATAATTTGTTGAGATTTTTACGAATATCGTAGGATTAGAAGGATTTGAGAAATCTAGGATTTTAGCAGCTCATCTCTACTCTTACTAATGTACTGTACCCGTGTGGGAACAAAAACAACGTTTTCAAGTCAGGCTGACGTGTGTCAGCGCATACCTAACGTCTATCAGTCAAAACTATCTCTTCGTTATCATAGCAAGCGAAACCCAGTGAAATTTCGCTGACTAAGTTGCAGCCCATTTACAGGAATTTGTTATTCCCACCAAGAGATGGAGAGAGTGGGGGCGGGGAGGGGCTAGGAGGTGGTAAATGCTGATAAGGGACAGAAGGACAAACAACTCAGTCCTCGCGTGACGTCACGACATACTACCCCACTCTCTCTCTCTCTCACACACACACACAGTTTCTCATTTTATTGGGGGTTTAACAATTTATCATTCCGCCCGCGCAAGAACATGTTACCTCTTCATATCTCTCGCGGTGGTAGATGTTCACTGAGGAGCGTCATGACACCCCCGCCCCAACCTCTTCCCCCCTTTCCTCTAACAAACCAACCCTTAACGTGTGTGTGTGTGAGGGTGTGACTAGCTCGGGGGTTACACTGTGGTGGAATAATCAACTGTGCTGTCGAGCAACTGGGGCCTTTACCAACGAAAGCGAATTGAAATGGGGGTTGGGGGGTGGGGGGGCAGGGAGGATGTCACACCTTGTTCAAAAACTAAGGGGAGTAAACTCTCTTGTAATTTATTATTTTTATTGTTTCTTCTACGCTTTTTTTAAAAAAAACATGGGCCTTTCTCAAAGACTTAATTACCTGCATCGGTGAACATGCAGACTTAATGTCAAGCTCATCGCCAGTACAATTTTCATAGAAAGGACATTTAAAAAAAATACTAATTTTTTTTGTTAATATTAATCACATTTTACTATATTATTAGTTTTATTTGATATTTAAAATATCTATCAAAGATGATACATACAGACCACATGACTTTAATGAATATGTGAAAGTTGAACTAGTAACTTCCCAAGCTGTCTTCTTATGGAAATTGTGCTGTAGCTTATTATTCCAGTAACGGGGTGTACTTAAAAGGGCCCTTCACTCGATGGTTTCCCACCCCATACCTTCAAGTGAGTGTGGGTATTATTTCCTTTAAATACTAGTTTCTTTATACCTGACTCATCATCGAAATTTATATGTTTATAGTCTGAACGTGTTGTAAAACCCAGTAGATATAAAGATTTAATATAATGTGACCCCCTTCGGTGGCCGCATGGTCTAATTCGCTAATATAGAAATATAGTATACTGCTGAAGAGGGAGAGAGCGGGGTACAATCCCAGTCGGGTGCACTCAGGGTGGTTTTCACTCTATGGTTTTCTATTCTCTCTCCACTCAAATGTGGATACACTTCCTCTTAATCAAACTTTACCAATCCCTAAGATACTAGCGTAATTAGTACATTGGCGTCCAACCAGAACAGTTATTAAGAAGCGGTGCTAAAAATATATAAGTATATATATATATATATATATATAAATATATATATAAATTGTATAATATATACATAAATTATATAATATATCATCCATGGTGTATCTGTCTTCCCTTCCATAGTTTTTTTTTACTTTACGGTGAATTAAAAGGTTGAAATTTGATATGGATTTTCCTGGGAATCTAAGAATGATATAAAAATCCATAAATCTGAAAAATTTGAAAAGGTGTCCAATCTGTTTACCCCTAAAAGTTCACCATACTTACTTTATTGTCCAAAAAAATCAAGTTTGTCTGATTGCGCTGAATTTAAATGTCTAGGGGCTTCTAACACTGTTAAACACAGCCATGTTGTTTTTCTCAAACTTTACGGTCGGCTGACCTTAAATAAATACCAAAATGGAAATAAAAAAAATCATAAATGGTTATTTCCTGTTGAATTTTAAATACATTTTATATCTATGGTTTTAAAGACCAGTAAACAATATTCCGTCATTGGTTTTGTGAAATTGTAATCGACTAGCCCTCAATTGGTAGCTAAATGAATGATAGGGGAGTCTGGAGGCATGTAATTAAAAAAATTGTTAGGGCAATTTTTAAAACTAAATTTGTCAGTAATGTAGAGGAAACACTCAAAATAACATTATTAAGGTTAAAATTTTATCTTTATAATTGTTGGGTGGTAACATGAAAAAGATGGGTTTCCAAATTGACAAAGCTAAAATACTTATCAGTTTGATAGAAGACTGAAATTTGTCAGGAATGTGTAAGGACCAACCCAAACAATAATGAAGTTCTGAAAATTCTAAAATTTAAAATTGAAGTACCCTCAAATCCAGTGAAAACTTTCAAAACTAATCTGTCTAAATTATCTTTCATGAGCAAGCTAGCATTTGATGGAAAACTATTTAGATGAGGAGAATTGTTTTAAATCAAATTCTAGGACGATTTTGACAGATATTCAAGAATTATTGTAGATCACGTGGATGGTTTTGTAAAAAAACTTTTTTACGATACAGATCTGGACCTAAATAAAATTAGCATACGACCACTGGAAACGTGTTGGAAGATATATAATGTAAGTGCATGCAGAATCAATATTAACTATACTTAAAATTTCTATTCTAACGTGTGAATTAAAGTGCGATACTAGTTTTAGGTGGTGTGAGTTGAGCTTTCCTTATCCCGAGCCTATGTCCCAAAGTTGTCTTTAGGGAGTCAAGTCTCCTAAAGCCAAGAGTTTTATGAAACTATGCAAAACCTCTTGAGGATTGGTCTGCAAGCAGAGATAAATGGTGCGTCTTCCCAGGAGTTTGGTCAGAAACCATTTTGATGTTTGAATGAATGACTCGTATAAATAACGCGGGGTTGACTAACAGTCTTGGATTGACCGTAGAGGTGGAGCTAAGTTTCTTGATTATTTTTTTTAGAATAACAAGTATTGTTAAAAAAATAAATACAGCTATAAGTTCTGTAAGCAGTAGACCTCTTTCCCTCCATTAAAAAAATATTCTAAGTTCTTTCCAATAATTTTCTCTGTATTATAAATAAACAACACTCCCTTCGTGACGCTAAATAATATTTTTTTTAGCACCACGTTCTACTAACCGTTCGGGTTATACGCTTTAAGTACTAATTAATGTAATGGATTAGGAATTGGGAAGGTTAAATTAGAGGAAGTGAACCCGAATTTGCGTGGATGGAGAGTGGAAAACCATTTAAGAAACCGCCCCCCCCCCCAGTTCACCCAACCGAGATTCGAACCTTGATCTCCCCGTCCTCAGCAGTCGAGCTTCAACACGACAAGCGCGTTAGCCAACTACGCCACTGAGGTGGNCCCCCCCCAGTTCACCCGACCGAGATTCGAACCTTGATCTCCCCGTCCTCAGCAGTCAAGCTCAACACGACTAGCGCGTTAGCCAACTACGCCACCGAGGCGGGTTAAATAATAATAATAGGTTGCCAAAATACCAGACAAAAATAAAGAAAAATAGATTTTATTTTTTCATCATGTCTTACTATCCATTTGGTTTATATGCTTATGTAATATTTACACTAATGGTTTTAGGGATTAGTGAGGCTATTATTGTGGGAGATATACCCGAAATTGTATGGAAAACAATTTTGGACACCCCCTTCCTCCCCGTAGGCCTATACCTGACAAAGATTCCAACTTCGATCTCACAGTCATCAGCTGCCTATTCTAATGTGAGAATAGTGCGTTAAACCGTGCGGTTACAGGAATAGGTTAATAGATAAATAAAAAATTAGTGTTGACCCTCATTCCTCTTAATGTGTTCAAAAAAAGTTATCCCTTCATCCTTCCTTTCCTCTTAATACTTTCGGAAGATTTTAATTTAATAACAAGATGATTCGCCGACAAAGCGATGTCATAAAACCATAGAGTGAAGAGAATATTATTGATCAATTAAAAATAATAATTTAGAATTGGATCAAATATTTAGATACTAGCTATTTATCTATTTAGAAATAATTATTTGCTTATTTAATTTGAATGCTTAATTTTTTTAACACTAGAAAAATTACATTTGGTTGGAATGTATTCCTAGGACCGTTGAAACCGCCTAGGTTAACCTACAGTAGCCCCATGGCTTCTTTGGTGCTGACTGACAGCTCACAGCTGACTTCTGACAGTCAACATTTAGGTATATACTTAAATGTTGACTGTAAGAAGTGACAGCTGCTAAACACATGTTTTTGCAAATCATATGGTTCGGCGTAGGGATACATAATTTGGTTTGATAACTTTTCAAAGCTGTCAGTCAGCACCAAAGAAGCTGTGGGGCTACTGTAATAGGGAATAGACCCTGGCTACTATCTAAATATCAGTTGCATACCACATGACTTGACGTATGAATACGTTAAAAGAAATAATCACTTTTTAGATGTCAAATAAGGCCCTTTCTATGAAAACTGGGATTTAGGCTTACATATTTTATTAGCACAGGTTATACCCTATAATATATTTACTCATAAATTAAAATTATTTTGAGCTGTTTCGGTGGACACATGGTCTAAGGCGTCATTATCGCAATAGACTAGACTGCTGATGACAAGAAGATCGGGGTAATAATTCCCTTTGGGTGTTCTGAGGTTGGTTCTTCTTAAATAGTTTTCCCCTCTCTCTCTCTCGACGAAAATGTGGGTATACTTCCTCTAAATTTAACTTTCCTCATCCCTATCTCATTAGCGTTATTAGTACATATACGAATGACCCGAACGGGTAGTAAGACATTTTGATAAAAAGAGAGAGGGGAAAAAATTATTTTAAATCAAGGCTAATTTCCAACCAGGTTGGTTCGTAAGTCCTGCAACATTAATGAGTTGACTTTTAATATCCGAGTGTAATTATTTCACTAAAAATTCTTTTAATAGTTGGTTCACTGAATCCGATTTTTTTTGTCTGCCTGTTCCAATGCTTGGTTTAGAATCAAACCACTATATTTCCTGTATGGCAAGTTAAGATTTGGTTACACAATGGTTTGACTGTACAAATGTATGAAAGAAAGACTAGAGAATAATATTTAATGAGCCCACTAAAACAAAACAAAAAACTTTACAAACTCTCCATCATATAATAATCTCTATATAAATTGCTGCAGTAACAGTAGCAGCCATTTTTTTTTTACGAAGTCAGACCTTATCTATGTAGGCTCTAAACGTCCCAAATGGAGCTGGCCTAGTTTTTTTCCGTCCACCACGCGAGTTTCAACTATTTCAATAATAAACTAAACTGCTGCTAACAAATGGAGCGTTTATTATGTGTTAGTATACTCATGACTCATGAGCAAATAAACCAGTACGTATGATCTTTTGTTATTTTGATATTGCTCCATTTAAACACATTTTATGATGTAATATCATTCGTATAATGTGTATATTTTAGAGTTTCTGGTGCTGTAAAGCCAACATGATTATTTAATATTTTATTTATAGAAAATAAATAAAAAAATATGGCACTCATTTTGTAAAATGTATATATTTAAATAACAACATTCATTACGTTAGTGATTATATTTAAAACCATTTAGGTTCTTAAAGGGGTACTAAGGCATCCCTCATATGATATACTGGACCGATTATAATGGGGAGATCCTGGTTCAAATACCGTTGGGTGTAATGAGGGTGATTTTTTTCCTAAATGTTTTCCCAATTTTCCTCCAAGTAAATGCAGCTAGCCTTCCTCTAAATGAAACCATCGTCATCCCTAGAATATTAACGTAGTTAGAATATTTGCACACACAGACCGAATGTGGGCAGTAAGACCGGGTGAAAAAATTTAATTTTTACACTTATCCAATAGAAGTGTGTAAAATACAAGCCCAAATTACTTATCGTTAAGCCAGTTTAGCACGACTCCAGGAGGTATAAATTCGTGGAAGTGTCATCCTCCCGTCAGCTATTGTCCCAAGAGGACACTAACTGGAATATGGAATGTTTCCAGGAAGTGGGCGACATTTTTTGGCAGGTAAAGAGGTCTTGTCGGATCGCTTATAGGTAAAACATACAGCATGTATTATTAGTTTGGCTCAGGATTAGACTCCTCCCATGTTATAAAGGAGAGGGGCAGAAGGAGGGGAGGGAGGCAAAAAGAGGGGAGGATGCAGGTCATAAAGAGGCTGATAATTAACAATGCCTTCCCAGCATTGTGCCCTCGACAGTTGGAGGGAATATATGGTAAAAGAGAAATTAATAGGGTTTTAAGTGGTTTATACTACGTGGCTCTCATTTTTCTTTTAAATTTTTACTTAAAAACTTACTCAACAACGCTACCTATTTGGTGAATTCTAAGCTATTTTTCAAAGCGAGTTGCATCTTAACTTGATACACTAAGCAGTATCCCACTTCGACGCCAAAGTATAAAATATAAGGAGCATTAAATCATCCTACGAGATCTCTTGTTTACCTTCTGACGGCAATTCCCCTCTTCCATTGATAAGTATAAAAACTTACTCTACTATTTGCGCCTGAACTGAATGGACTTGCATTTAAAAACTACACTTTTCCTTGTTTACACTTCTAGCTAGACATAATTATGCTTCTACGATACTTTTTAATCTACATCTCGGCAGGAAGCTATCCCACTGAACATTTTCGTGAATAAACCAAATTAGACGATTAAAAAATTGATTTCAATGCTAAAATTGTTTTGTGTCATTATAATATTATTCTTAGAATTAATTAAGAATTTATTTGTGATTTTTGTTTCAATGTTTTATCTTAAAAACTCGTCAAATAAAACGTAAATATGGTAAACAAACAGTCCTCAAAATAAGATGTTACCGTGGGCACTGAAAAAAAAGTAATTAACAATGATCTCTATATTCTATTCAAATCAAGGATAAGGTATCTAAAAATGTGTGTAAACTTATTTCAGCCCTTTATTTTCAATTTCCTTGGATTTAATATTGATATTTTACTTGGTTATTAAGTTATACAGAGATTTGGTGGTCGTATGGTCTATGGCATCACTCTTGCTATAGAATAGATTGCCGATGACAGGAAGATCGGGGTTCTAATCCTGGTCGGGTGTACCTAGATTGGTTTTCCTAAATGGTTTCCCCCTCTCCTTCCTCACTAATGTGGGTAAACCTCACCTCCCTCATCCTTAACTCACTAGATTAATTAGTACAGTAGCCCCATGACTTTTTGGTGCTGACTGACAGCTGACAGCTGATGGCTTTGAAAAGCCACCAGACCAAATTACGTATCCCTACGCCGAACCATATGATCTGCAAAAGCATGTGTTTAGCAACTGTCACTTCTGACAGTCAAAATTTAGGTATATACTTAAATTTTGACTGTCAGAAGTCAGCTGTGGGCTGTCAGTCAGCACCAAAGAAGCCACGGGGCTACTGTATATATGCGTATAACTATAGCATTTAATAAGACGTGTTAGATAACAGTTAGGACAAAGTACAGTCAATGCCTTGAATACGGTTTTTTAGATCCTTCCATTCTCGCTTCATGTCCTGCCAACCGTAAGTACAGAGTATATAACTCATCATTATGTGATCTTTCCCCCTCACAAATATTTTCATCCCTGTTTGGACCAAATTTCTTCCTAAACACCTGGTTTTCGAACACCCTAAATTTATTTTCGTCGTGTAATTTAAGAAACTACACCACACACACATAGAAGACTTAAAGTTTAAATACATTAAAACTAATCTAATTTTTTTCCCATTATTTCCACGAATATAATAGTTAAAAACTAAATAACCGAGTAGTTTTAATTAAAATAGTATTAATATAAAATACCTTACCTTACAAATTCTCCTCGATGGGTTGTGATGGTTTTATGTGACTTTCAAAATGTTTTACCTGTTTAGTGAAGCAGTCGAGACTAGTTCTCGTTAGAGCGATTAGACCAGTGCCTAGATCTTCCACCTACCTCTGGGAGTGCCTGTTGGTCAAGAAAAAAACACAAACCACTGCCTACAATCCACTCTTTAGCAGACGTAAGAAAATATTATATGGTTTATAATTTCTTTGTTTGTTTTGATGGAATCTTTCAATACATTCACAAACACATTTAATATTATATTATTTTATGGTTGAATGGTTTTAATTTGGTTTTAGAGATACTTCTTTAAACCGGTTTGGAAACCACTAAGCTGGTACTTAGGCTATTTAATTTTTTTAGATATTTAACTAGACTATTATATCACGACTTACAAACTAACTTTAATCTAGAAGAGACACGAAATCTTGCTCTGGACCGTAAATTCATGCTGGTATCTCAGTAGCTAGACATTCTATCGACTGAACTGAGGTGTCTTATGTTACTCTAGTTAACAGCTTTATTGGAATATCTTTTTCTACCGTATTATTCATTTATAAAAACTGTTACTAATATAATTACTCTAGAAATGGGTCACATATTAAAAAATGAATAATTATAGTCCAAATGAAAATATTTAAAATTGAATAAGAAAAAAGTATTTTCTGTCACCGACAAATACTCTCATTTATCATCATAAGCAACAAAGTGGACCATTTTTATTAGTAAAGTAATTAAATTTATATAATTCTGTCCTTTTTTGTGATTTGTTATTCTCTCGACTACTTCCTTTTACCAATTTCTTCAAACTTTAGTGACTGTTTTCTTTTAGATTTTTTTTTAATTTTACGAATAAAAATGATCTTCAGAATACCGTAGGATTCTAGGGATTTTAGGAATTGATTATTTGAGAGTTTTATCACTGACAGAAATAATCTTGAATATTGCAGGTAATGTATCTTTGTTTATATTTTTGAGTTGATATGGCTATATAATCTGCTCTAAGCTTTATACAACTTGAACATTAGCTTTATTACAATTTAATTAGTTTATAATCCAAATATTCAAAGCACACAACCAATACTTTTTAATTATATTTGTTATTAAAGTCTGATATTGGTTTTTTGATCTATTCAAGGTTTTATTTTTGAATTTTAATTCACTTTAAAATAAATGGTTTTTTTAATTTAGCGGTGGCAAACATGTATTTAGCTCTAGTTAGGGAGAGAAGTTGCATTATAATTTCATATAAGTTTTAGAAAAATAAAATCTGGATACCGGTGTGTGAATTTAGCTAAGGACTTTCAGTTTAACACATAAATGCACTACTGGAAATTATTCATGATTATTCTGAACCTACAGCTATGTCCAAGGCAGAGGTGACTTTGTGAAACTTTTTGTTGTTTTTAAAATATAACATAAAAAACTACACATTATAATAAAAAAAACACAAGTAATTATATTGCTACCTTACAACCTTCTAAAAAATATAATACATTTATATGATTTTTTAATCTGTATAAAACTAAGTTATATAAAATTGTTTGCGAGTTGGTTGATAAATAATTATCTAGCTCGGTATTAATGATAGGAGCTGTTATTTTATAAAATTACTAAACTTAATATAAATGTATATGAGATGAGATAAGAGAACAAGTTTATGTAAACTTTAATTCTAGGTTTTGCGAGTGTCTTATGGCAAAAATATAGATAACCTCTTCAGGGATTATCTCAATAGTTTCATTTATATTGAGCGTGGACAAACCATGAAATCTTTCCTGACCCATTTGGTTTTTATCTCAAGTAAGTTTTAATTATATTTAGCGAGCTAAAAGATCTCTCTGCTATTGATGTAGTAACTGGTATCACACAAAGAGTTTTCAATAGGCAGCCAATGTTTGGAAACCCATACACAAATCTGTAAGCTTCCATCAGCGTATCGACTTTTCATAATTTCTGTATCAATAATTTCCTCCATAATTTCATTTCTCTATAAAATACCTCTATGTTGTTGATGTAAAAAAACTAATGATTTCTTGCCATATCCAATATTTCTTCACCCGTTAACAATGAATTATTTTTATTTAGCTAGAGGGAATTTAAAGTATTGCGGTATATTTTCCGAAAATTGACAGGGAATCATATGCTCTTACCTTGCATCCACCAATGTCCCGAACAGATACACCCTAGTTTGAAGGCCCCATGTTTCCTTTATTTAATAATTTTAAGTCAAATCAATAATTATTTTCATAGTTAAGTGAAAAATAAAATTTTAAGTTTTCACCAAGTCACCACTAAATGTGGGGTAACTTAGTAACAGTATATTTTAACGTATGAATAACACAGGAAAATTAAGACGAACAAAATAACACCACAGACATGAACAAAGAACATTTGAATTAATATGTTGAAAACAAATTAAAATGGGTGGTAAATTACCTTGTTTTGCAAGGTGTTTCTTAACCCTCCACTCAAATTTAAACCGCATCATTAGCGGACTGAAAAAACTCAGAAAATCCTTACAAAAAAAGTTTGGTAAAGACATCTTATAATACTAAATTTAAGTTCAAGTTACACGCAACAACGTTGCGAGTACACAGCTCTAAGTACGTGCGTGTACAAACAGTTGCATATCATTAAGTGGGCACATCATGTGTCGATTAGGACACAACAGTATCCGTCGGTTGCATTTGACGTGGGAAACGTTTGGCAACGTTACTCGAGTTTGGACACTTGTGTCCGCCTTATCATATGCAACTTGCTGTGCACGCACGTACTTACAGCCACGTAATCCCGGCGCTGTTGTCTCTAACTTCAACTTTTAAACTAATAGTGCAAGATGACTTTTCTGGACCTTTGTTTAGTGGGATTTTCTGTTTATTTCTCCCCACATATGCTGTTGTTTATGTTTGGGTAGCGAGTTTAGAAACACACTGTGTATACAGGTCGGCGCAGACGAAAGTTTCCGAAACAGAACAAAGTGAGGCCACACAGTAAACAATATGAGCATTAGGGGTATAAACGGGTGAATCCCCGGTAGTTCTGAAGTTCACCCCCAAGAGTGTATCACAGATTGGACGTGAGATACGAAGTTTTGATTGTCATAAAGTCACCCTCCTTGGACTTATGTTTATTAAAAAGAAATTCAAGAACTTTGTGATAAATGTATAATAATGACTAAGATTTGTTTGTGTTTTGGATTTAAACTTGAGCTAATTATTACTTTTATATTTTTTTTTAATTTCTCAATGAATGGTAATTATTTTAATCTATTATTTTATTTTTTCATGGCACAAAATTATTTCATTTTAGCTTAAATTTAGATTATAGCTGGTAAATTATTTATGCTTATTATTTATATAATCTGTCTGCAATATAAATGAAACAAACATTAAAAATATACCTTAATTTTTAATTGTGTTTTTATAGTCTTATTATAATGTCAATTTTGTTTTCAAATTTTTTCTTCTTAATAAAAATTACACTGATAGGACAAATGATTTGCATAAAACCTGAAATGTATTATATTTACCAATAATGCCAAGTTTACACATATTTTAGTTTTAGATTAAAATATTTTTCTTCTTTTAGTGAAAAATTTCCTTGTCAGTTATTTCTTATTTTACTCTAAAAATATATTTATAACATTCCAAGGAAAGTATATTAAATAAAGTTTATTTAAAAATAAACGTTTAATTCTTAAGTTTATGTACACTTTACTTAGCAAAATTGAAATTAGTGGTAGCATGAGCAAATTGAGAAGTTTAAAATCAAATAAACACACACCTGGGTTCTTACAGTGATCCATTTTGGATTTCTCAAGTCCATTTAAATATTAAATTAACACTTATTTAACATTGCATTTATTTAACAAAATATCTATACTTGAGTAACACTAGTTTTCTTTTTAAGACACCAGCTACGTTTTAAGATAATAATAATTTAAATACGGAAGATTCCATCAAAACACTTTTTTTTAAAGGACTGTAACTTTAACTTAATACTTTCTTGTTTGTTGTGAAAACTATTTTTATTGTATTTAGTTATAAATAATTGTGATCAAACTATTAGAGAATAAATATAAATAAAAGAGAGAAATTAAGTCTAGGAAAGATATTTTTTTAGAAATAATTGATTTAGGGAAACAACTAAATATATTGTTTACATGCCAAAGAATCTAAAGTACTTAAGGAATGTACCAAAAGTGGATGGAAGGCTATGCATGCTTCAAAAATGTCTAATTTGCTAAATAATTCTACTAGTGAATCTATAAGTATGTTTACATACCAGTTAAGGGTTGTGTGAAAAGAAGATCAGTAGCATAGAACTCATGCTAAGAAATGGAATCGAAACTTACGAGTATGCATCTAAAATTATGAAGAGAACAAATAAAATTAACTAACATTCGATTGACTTAGTCAGTCATAGAACTCCTAAAATAAATATTTTATTGGGAATAACAGAAATCTAGTAAAATGACGTGGTTTTACATATTTATCTTAATTGTAGAAATAATTATTTAAAAAAATACATGCTCAAATGTATTCCATAATAAATCTACTGCATAGACATACTATTTGGTTTTAGTCAAAATAAGTTTGTAATATGAACAAAAAGATAAATTATTTGTAAGTCTAACTAATATAAGTTCATAATATGATGTCAGATAATCAAATTTAATATAATATATTAAAAAACATACAGTTTTAAAAACCATAGAAATGTAGTGTTTTTGTTAAAATATTATGCATATATTTTATATTAGATGTTTTGAATCACTTACACTATACGCAGTAATAAAAATATATTAGAAATACTTCAAAGCCAGTTAAAAATAAATGTGCTCTTCCACCTATTAATATATTCAGTTCAAATAACTTAATTTTTTATGTAAAAAATACCAACAAAAAATTTAAATAATCCCGCATGAAAATAGGTTTAATTGATAATGATTTTTTTTTGCATGAGATCATGAGAACTAAATTATTTAAAAGGAAGTTTAAACCATTAATTTTTATATTTCTATTTTGATTTGGGGTTCTAAGAATATTCATGGAAATAAATATCTCATACACAAGCAAATCAAATTCTAGGATCAATTTTTGAGCTAAGAATTAAGTTTTCTAAATGTGCTATTCAATGTTCAAAATAATACTATGGCCTTAGATTTGTAATATTATATACACTTGTTACAAATTAATTACTATTATTACCCAATATACTAGCGAAAGGTTATTAAATACAAAATACATGCTGTGAGTCACTGTTTCAAATATATATTGATTTGCAATCACTCAGTTTTACAATAACAATTATAATTAATCACTATTTTTTTCTGATGCAAGAATCACTCACTCTACAAAATCCATTAGTCGAATGAAAAAAAAAGCCATATCTAATGCCGTGCCACAAGCTTTTCGTCACTTTTGTTTAGTTTTTCTTTTTGTATTTGTGTAACTATACAACGGGTGTGTATGTATATCCACATATTAAACGTCATTATAAAAAAACTTTTCAATCAATATTGTGGAGTCTTTGGGGAGTGATATTAATTATTCTACAGATTATACTTGGATCAAATAATATTGGCCGTTGATATTTAATATAATATCAATATATTCATACGTTTGATGTTTATGTCATTAAAATGGTAGATATTTTTGAAGTTTCTATAAAAATAAAAATTTGGGGTCAAAATAAATTACATAACTTCAGTGGATTAATTAGGCTTAGGTTAATTTTCTACATATGGTAATCTAACAAGTTCTTTAATATCTGTCATGAGCAAAGTGGTATTTGAACAGAAATTTTTTAATGAAGATAAAATTTCCTTGGTCAAATTCTACGGTGACCATGACATATATGTAATTAAGAATGGTTGATGTAACTATGTATAGTAAAATTAGACTAAACTTTTTTTTAGACTCATTGCTGTTTCCAGCCTGTGGACTGGTCAGTTTTTTTTATTAAATCCATATTTTTTCTACTGCCGGCTTGCTAGGCCTGTTGTAGCTTCATATGACATATAATATAACTCGAGAATAGGATAGGTAAAACATCCAGTCCCTGTCCGTGAATTTATCAATGTGAGAAAGGGTAAACCCACATTTCACCAATGATTCATTTTACCATGCCGGGAATTGAACCTGGGACCCTTATCTTAGTAAGAAATAGGCGCTACCAACCTAGCTAAGGTGTCGGATTAGATTAAATATAAAATTAATATTATATTTATTTTTCGCCCACCCAAACTACTAAAATTATATCGCGCTTCATACCTCATCACTTTAACAAAACACATTTCTTCCAATATAATAATTTACCTCTTATGTAAAAATATTAACACTAGAGATATGTTACAAGTTGTACTGAAATATTTGTTTACGTAATTATATTGTAAACAAACTGTAGATTGAACGAGTGTGTGTTTACATATGAAGAGTACAGGTAGAAAAAAAGGGAGGCCAGTCACTTTAAATACATTTTCTGGGAAGAATTTTATATCCCAAATCCCATAAATACCCCAGAAAATATTTTTTTAAATTTTATAAATTAATTAATTTAATTAATGATTATGACATAGATCTCTTTTAACCATAATCTAAAGTGTATTATTAAGGTATCATGATTGTCTATCAGATTGCAGCACCAGCTCAATAAGATTTAAAATTTAAATTTCCCCTCTTTACCCCTGTATCCTTTTCCCCTGTATATTTCAAAATATCTGTTGGACGATACCGATTGTGTTATAGACGTTTTGAATGGCTGGGAGCTTTGAAACGTTACTAGTCAGGTCCTAGCTCGAACCTTGGTTGAGGCAGATTATAGTGTACCTGTAGAAAAAGATAATTCAAGGTCCAAACTATTCGTACCACAGACACAGTCACTAACGGCAGACCCACGGTGGTCCAAGGCTCAATATCCGTATCGTACTTGAATACAGTCCACATGGAGGTTGGGGTTTGAATGCCTACTGATGTACCCATGGTAGTGTTCACAGAAATCCATCAACTAATCACAAGTCTATTGTTTACACACTACTGTTTATCTATCAACTAGCCACAGGTCTATTGATTACATACAATTGTTTATCTAGTATCTCACCGCAAGTCTATTGTTTACATCCTATTTTTTTTTATCAACTCTACACATGTATATTGTTTATCTATTAACACGCCATCGGTCTATTGTTTACATCCTATTTTTTTATCAACTTGACACATGTATATTGTTTACATACCATTGTTTATCTATTAACACTCCATCCGTCTATTGTTTACATCCTACTGTTTATCAACTCGCTAGTCAAATACGTATCGACTCTGTCGCGCGAATCCCGCACCCTATGGTCATGGAATACGCACACGTCGCGTCGTGTCATCGTAACCATCTACTGCGATTATTTATGTACGATCTAACCTAAACTAGCATCCAAAACGGACCTATTAGAATTTAAAGATTATGGCTTCGACCATTATGTTGATGATTATGGGAATTCTCCACATGAAATAGGGGCAAGTAACGTTAAAAATAAAGTCCCTATACGAGGTTCTAAGAGAAATGTTTACTTATTAATAAATATTCTAGTTTGTTACCTATCGATTACAATGCTTTCCTTGTTCAAATTTCTTAGCTTAAGTCATAAATATTATTATGTAAAACGTAATACCAATATTACTAATTAAATAAAATGTATGACAAAATTGTACGTAATTTCTCATAATTTATGGTCTATTGAAATTAGGACATTTTTTTTCAAAAAGCGGTGATGAATAAATTACTCTTAAATAAATGTTCTTAGATTAAAAAAACCTCCAATTTGATAATTTTGAAGACATTCTTCTGACATAATTTTTTTAACAAAATTGGTAAAGTCGTTTTTATTAAAAAAGTAAAAAATTCTCCAAAATCGTTTATTAGTAAAAAAAATCAATATCGTTTAAACGAAAATATAATTTTTATTTATCATGTAAAACGCTCTCCATATAACCATTTTGAAAAAAAAAAATTACCAAAGTAATTTTCGAAATACTTTAAATTTTCAAATATCAATCATTAGTAAGCTAATCATAAATACATTTTTTTATGAAAAACCGATGACGTAGTATTGTTTTACGTGTATAACACTACCAAGATATAGATTTTTAATCAAATCGTTAAATTGGTTTTCGAAAAAATATTGATTAAAAAAAAATAGTTCATCAATAAGTTCTCCTTAAGTTAGGTAGGTCTTAAATCTAAATTATAATTTGGCCGAAAGGTATGGTCATATAACATCTTGATGTAAAGTTTGATCCGTCGAGCCATTTAGCTGTAGCCCCAGGAAGAGGAACACAAACAAACATGGGTACAAGACAGAATTGAAAGAGACACATTTTTTAGTTTGGGGGCATATAGAACGTCAAAACACATCATCTCGATTAAAAAGCGTCAGTATAGTATTTTGACTATAAAAATCATCACCATCGAACACATTATAATTTATTTATTTTATCACTACGTTTTACCTGTTCGGGTTATACTCATATGTACCAGCTACGATAATATTCTATGTATGAGAAAGGTTGAATTTAAATAAAGTGTACACGCATTTGTGGGGATAAATATAAAGTGTAAAAACATTAGGGAAAAAAAAACACCCTCAATAAACCAAACCGAGATTTGAACACTGAACTTTCCGTCATTCGCAGTCTATTCTATTGCAAGAGTGACGCCTAAGACCATTCGTCCACTGAAATGGATGACAAATTATATCAATTTCACAGTGATAACTAAATGGTCGGAAGGCTGGGTGTTGTGTCTGCTCTAGATTTATGTTAGTTTATAAGTCGAGTGCTATAATCAGTCCGTTCAGAAAATGTACGCTAAAATTCTAAAATAAAACTAAAATTAAAAACAATTTTGGATCATAGTCTTCGAAACTCTCCCTACGACGAACATACTCTATGAACAGGAGTCGAACGTGATTATTACTATTATTATTATTATTTAGCACCGCGTCTTACTACCCGTTCGGGTTATACGTTTTAAGTACTAATTACGCTAATGGATTAGGAATTGGGAAGGTTCAATTAGAGGAAATGAACCCGCAATTGCGTGGAGGGAGAGTGGGAAAACCATTTAGGAAAAACCATCCCCCAGTTCACCCGACCGAGATTCGAGCCTCGATCTCCCCGTCCTCAGCAGTCGAGCTCAACACGACTGGCGCGTTAGCCAACTACGCCATCGAGGCGGGTAACGTGACTATTCCCCGCATCGTTGGTCGCATGCTCTAACACGTCACTATAATGTTAGACTGGATTGCTGGCGACACGGTTATCATAGGTTCAAAACCCTGGCGAGTGTACTGAGGTTACTTTTTCCTAAACTATCTCTCCATTTAACTCAAGTTAATTCCTTCTTAAAGTCTACCTTTCTTATTTCTAGTTAACTTAAGTAATTAAGGTGGGGATATAGCTGACGCAATAACAGATAATTATATTTGCAATTTGTATAGCAAAACATATTTTAGGCTAAAATTAGTAATATATTGCTCCAATAGAAATATATATTTTAATTGTCATCACAAAGTGATATCATCAGTTGTTGAATATCTGTAAAGGGAGTTCTGAAATTTAGTGACAACTTTTTCTCTTTTAAAATGTTTCTCATCTAATGTTATGCTAATGACAGATATTCAACAACTGTTGATATCACCATATAAATAAAATTAAACTCTTATGTTTCTATTGGAGAAATATTTGATATATGTTGGCAAAAAAAAAAGTTTTGTTGTAAAAACTACAAAAACACTGCTCTTTGCTAACGTTCCTTAATTAATGCTCGTAATCCAAACAGATACTAAAATGCGGCGAGGGAAATGTTACCACTCGCACAATTATATTCCTACCCCCTACATTGTACAGTCCGACAACTTTTATCCCATTAACTACACACGATCCCAATAAATTAGTAAAACGACGATTAAGACAAACCTAAGTCTTCCATAGCCCTCCCCCCCCTCTTCTATTCCAACCATCTAGAACTCCATCCAAGCCTATGAAATATTAATAAACTAACCTCCTAAATCTTCATATGAAATTAAAAAGCTATATTCATGAACAATAGACCTCTCGAATTTCCTTTCCCATCTTGCGTTTGGAGCCGGTGGTTTGGGGGGGTGAAGGGAAAGGGATCCGTTATAAATGATACAATTGGTCGTTACGAGGGAGACCATACATCTCTGGAGCAGATTGTGAGAGGCCACGTCCTGCGGCGGGCAGCGGTAATCCGGTGTATTATCCGTGATGCCCTCTACCGGTGGGCTTAGTCCAATTACTCGCTTCGTTTTAGACTACTCGTGCAACGCATTCGGGATTCTTAACAAACAGCGGTCGCTTCAATGTTTTTGTTTATTAGAAGAAGAAAAAAGGTTTGAATTAAAAATATTTAGAAAGAGGAAATCATTTTTCTTCTTTTTAGAAAATGCAATGGGTGCGTGAGGTGAGGGTGCAGATTTTGGATATGTGGTTGTTTATTTGTAGAGGATGAACATTCTTGGAAGTAACTTTTTAGTACCTTTTTACTTTCTCTTGACACTTTGAATAGTAAAAATAATAATATTTAGCACCACGTCTTACTACCCATTCGGACTATACGCTTAAGTGATAGTTACACTAATGGGTTAGGAAACGGGAAGGTTGATATAGAGTAAGTGAACCCGCTTTTGCGTGGAGGAAGAGTGGAAAACTATTTAAGAAAAACCACCCCAGTTCAGCATAGTGAGATTCTAACCTTGATCTTCCCGTCCTTGGAAGTCTAGCTCAACACGAAACTAGCGCGTTAGCTAACTACGCCACCTAGGCGGGTTCGACCCCTTGAAGAGATAAGTATTTTGAGGTTTTGATAAATGTCAAATTTTCATGACCCACTTAACCCAAAAAAGAGGGGTTTTAGGGCGTCTGTCTGTATCTCCGACTAGAGCTGAAACTATTTTATTGGGCTAAGACTTGATAGCTAAGGTTTTCGTTTGGTCCCCCCGATTTATTTTTGAAGCTAGATATCTAACCGTAAAGCTAAGGGTAGTTAAACTGAAGGCCAAAAAGAGATAAAATTGATTTAGTCAAAATCCGTTGTAACGATGTTTTTTAAATCTTGTGTCCAACCATTGTTTAACGCTACAAACCAAATGGCTGTTCTCGTTTTCCCATGAAAATGACATTAAGAGCACATTAAATAAGCAAAAATTTCCAAATTTAATTAAATATCTGCAACGGTTTGTGATACGAAACAAATTATCATTATTAACTTGTATTACTGTTTAAATTAATCGTATTTTAATCTGGAATAGCCTATATTTTTATGGAATACTTAGAGAGGAAGTTGATTGATTGCTATGCTTTTTGGTGGACAGAGATGGTGAGCTTTTCTTATTATTTCTGTAACAGTATATATTATTACATGTATTCTCTTTGTTAGAGCGTTTATGCAAGAGTGTATATTATTTAGTTTCACAAATTTTACTATTTTTTTGATAAATGTCTATATTTTAAGAATTAAATGAAAGAATGTTTGTTCGGTGCATCGTACAATTTATCAATGTTTAAATTTCACTTTAAAATCAAGGTTAATATTAGAAAATTAATTTAGCGGAAGTTTACCAGCATCAGCGTGATAATGTAATGGGAAAGCCCCATTGATGGAACCCAAGATTGAAAACAAGCCCTAGTTAAACCAGACGTGTTTCAGGTTTGACGCCTTGGATTAACTATCAATGCGGTATTTTGTAGACACTTCAATACACGTGCTTATTCACCCCTGCTTTCTCTAGGGCATAATTTTCACCTGCTTACAAATATGATCACCTAGATTCTAGAGAATCAATAACTTTAATCTTGTTCAAGAGAAAGAATAATACTAGGTACACGAAAATATTTTAGTACGATAAGAAAACTGCGCCGATGACCATGCAGCCTAAGTAGTTAAATTCACATTTCACGAAGTTTTTGTTTATGGTGGTTCCCTATCTTGATTTCTTACCGGGTGTAATTAGGGGACTGGTTATGCAAAACGTGATTTATTGCTGTTTTTTTCACTCTACAAGCTAATGTGGGTACATTTCCAATAAATCACTACCTTCAGGGCTGTTCAATAGAATAAACAGTTAATGCCCTTGTGTTAAAGTACCAACATTAAAAAGTGAAAATATGACATTGAAATGCCCCGTTTGTAGCGAAAGAGATTTTTTTTTTACGATTAATTATGTCGGAATTTATTTAACGGTAATGCATAAAGGTATACTATTTGATTAGAAACTTAGAACCATAACTAAATTGGAGCTAACTATACATCCGACTAGAATTAATGATCCAAGATTCTCCCCCTGATTAATTTTTAAATATTTTTTGTTCTATTTTTTTCACTGCTTGTTATTAAACATCTGAAATATACACATTTTAATAACTCTAACAGGGTAAAGACGAGTAAGAAAATATTTAGAGTAAATATACCATTATTTGCGTGAAAAGAGTGGTGAGACATTTAGGAAATACCACTCTCATATACAAATGCCCGGGATTCGAGCACTGACCTCAACGACCCCAGAAAACCTGATCATACGAGTTTGATGCCCTAAATTGCGTGCCCAACGATTAAATTACATTATTTACTGAAAAAAGCCATGAGATTTTTGTTACAAGCGAAGAATATAATAAATGATCTTGAACCAAACCTCCCTGTTGGGGGAATTAAAAGGGGAAACCATTTATTTTAAGAAAAATAAATTATTTGTGATTCCACGGAAATGTATAGGTTTGCCGTCACGAAAATAATTTATTATCTGAGCTAAGCAAAGGTCTTGTTTTATCTAGGCCGTTTGACATTCCCTCTTTCTGTCCGTCTGTCCCGTTATTGCAGCCAAATGCATGGACCAATGATAACGAAATTTGTAAGGGACATTCTTTGAACCAAGGCTGAACTACGCAATAATATATGTATGTTTTAATGTTGTCGTATACTACGAGACTGACGTCGTGAACACCACTAAATTCTGGCAAGGCTGGGCGCACATACACAAAAAAAAGCACAGCAAAATGAACCAAAAGAATTTTTTATTTATTATGCCTCAAAAACATTAATTAAATGTATAGAAATGGGACTGTCACACACCGGTTAGTCAAAATCATAAGAACTTTAAATAATTAACCCTTCCTTCACCTCTGACAAGACATCTTGTGAATGTGGGGAATGCCAGGCCTCCACCGTGGTTCGGATTCCACGTTTCGGATTCCACGTTAAACTGTAGGTCCTCCATTTCATCTCACAATCAACCTACCATTACACATTAGCGTAAGTGCGTACAACCCGAATGGGTAGTAAGACGCGGTGCTAATAATAAATTTAAATAAAAATTTTTTGCACCATTCAAAAAGCAGAATCACCGAAAAGCAAAACAAAGCGCAAGTAGTCATACCTGAAACCGAAACACGGCGTACATGGTACAAGGGAAAACATTTCTGTCCGTGCATGCGTCAAACATCCCAACAATCTGTCACAGTGCGTGCACGACCCAGAGTTGCGATAGATTATCACGGAATCAGACACTGATAAGTTGATCGTGTCAGTGCAAGTTAGAAGCCCTCTGTATGATTACAGCGAGAGATCATCGTAACACAGATGTATTGGACACACTTTGACAGGGATTTAGATGGGTGTACCCCAACAACTTCTCTCAGGATGTTGTTCAGAATCCAACAA
Source organism: Timema shepardi (assembly GCA_902151425.1). Classification (NCBI taxonomy): domain Eukaryota; kingdom Metazoa; phylum Arthropoda; class Insecta; order Phasmatodea; family Timematidae; genus Timema; species Timema shepardi. Next base: position 166,998 of record CABFVX010000591.1, on the reverse strand, counting down.
CCACTGCCAAATATCATCAACAATGACCCAGACATTTTACAGCTACTGGAACACTGTAGTCTCCATACCCTCCAATGCTTTGTTTTGCTGTGCTTTTTTGGTGTGCACCCAGCCTAATAATATATGACTATAAGGTACTATTGAATATAGTATTAATTTATTTATGTCCACCTAAGGCACCAAGAGAAAATATCGATCCCAAATCAAAGGATAAATTTATAGGAATTATTTCAACGTGAAATCTAAAAAGAAATCTTAATAAATTATTATTAGCACCGCGTCTTACTACCCATCCGGTCTACACGCACTTACGCTAATGTGTAATGGTAGGGTGATGTGTGAGATGAAATGGAGGACCTACAGTTTAACGTGGAATCCGAACCACGGTGGAGGCCTGGCATTCCCCACATTCACAAGATGTCTTGTCAGAGGTGAAGGAAGGGTTTGGTAATCAGATAAATTTGTGCCGGGACCGAGGATGGAACCCCGGCCGCCAGCAGATCTTAATAAACAACGGCAATAACATGAAGGGAGTGAGATTTTACTTTTCATTTAACTAACTACTACTTTACAGTTGAATATATCAAGGCAAAAATAAAAAAACCTTGACAAACCAAAACGTGTTTTCCAATTGAATAAGATGATCAGAAATCACAGTAACAGGATCGTCACTCAGAATGGGAATGTAACCAAACACTTGCCGCTGTAGTTACATTGATAATTGACCAATCATAATAATTATATTTAACACACACAATACTCTCCCTACCCTCTCTTATGGCATGTAATTGCTAGATTACGTATCAATTTCACAAATATGAAAACTATCATCTTCTCTAGTTTCGCGGTTGTTTATGGTTCGAGAGTATTTCGATTGGCTCCATTAATATATTGCCTTGACAACAGACACCCTTTAGACAACTGATATAGGACAACTTAGGTCAGGACATCACATAACAGATAGATTTATCTGATAGCTCGCGCTCTTAATATTTTTTTAGCATTGCGTCTTACTATCCGTTCGGGTTATAAGCTTATGTAGTTACGATAACTGTTTTATGTAATAGGAAGGTCATTTATAGGAAGTGTATCCGCATTTTCGTGGACAGAGAGTGGAAAACCATTTTGGAAAACCACCCTTAGTACACCCGACCGAGATTCGAACTAGTCAACTGCAATAGTAGCCCATTAGACCATGTGGCCACCGGAGTGGGTGTGATCTTAAACTGATCCCTCATATTATGTAGCCGACAATTTCCCGTAAGTCCATCACAGACTCTGCCTTAAAATCCGAGAGAAGGATGACCCTAGTACGAGATAACTCCTGGATACCTCAGTGGTAAGAGTATTGGCTTGCTAAACCAAAGATCCCGGGTTCGATTTCAATGTCCAAGTGTCATGTTTCATTTAAATAGAATATGCTATTTAAATGTTATATTTAATAGGGAATTACTCTTAAATAAAACAACCATTGTTCATGTGGCTTAAGAAATCAATCTCGAAATAAATGTAAAATAAAGTCATTTGGACTAAGTTCAAAGAGTATCCCTGCCATATTTGATTAAAATTATCAGTCCATACATTTGGCAATATTCATGGAACAAAAAAGACAGACGAAATTCCAAATGGTTTTGTGTTTACAATTTTTTTTTACGTGATTTTATAAACCAAATATAACTCAGTATTTACATTGAGAGATATTTTTAGTATCCGAATTTTTACTTTGAACATTTACCTACATATTCATTAGCTAAACAAACAAATTTGTCACTAAAATAAAATAGCATGATTTATTTACCTTTTGGGTTATTTCACTTTAAGATTTGATAAATATACACATTATATTGTAATTAATAAATAGTTATGATTATGTGACTTTAACAAATATAATTAAAACAAATATTAAAAATGAAACATGGACGTGGGAGTCAAACCTGGAACTTTTAATTAATCAAGACAATGCTCTACCACTGATCTAACCAAGTTAATCCGGGTACCACTGTCATGGACTACCTATTTATTGAATCTGGATAGCGCAATCAATGGAATGTCATACCAAAGATCTTAGGTACTGTTCTCATGTCTTATTTATCCACATAAGTTTTAATTACATATTAAAAATCCATGGCATTGGCTAGCAAACTAGCCATACCAACCGAGCGTCCACCATCTGTTGTCGAAGAGAGTGCAAACTTATTCAGCTTTAGGGTGTCATCTAGTTAGTACAACCAACCCTATAGTCGTTAACATCAGTTTTATAGACCGAAACCGCTAATTTATCACTAAGGTAGTTCCTTATTTATCCTCACGGGACTGAATTTTACCCCGTTCCAAACTTACTGATTCACAGAAAATCTGGTAGCTCCGGCGATTGAGACCAGGACCTCTGGATCTGTAGCCAGGGACTCTAGACACTAGAGCACATAAGTGGTCTATAATAATGAAGACTACCGAAAGTACTTAGGACAATAAATTACGTTTGAAGGAGACGATGGTATTTAAGGTTATAATCAAGTTATTTTAATCACCGCACATTACTACCTGTTCAGGTAATAATTACTCTGATGGGGTAGGTCTGCTGTAGAAATCATTTTAGAGTTTATCTACCCGCGTGGAAGGAGAGTGGGAAACCATTTTGGCGAAGCCACCCTTGGTAGACCCAGCCGAGATTTGAACCCCGATCTTCCCGTCATCAACAATCCAGTCTAATACGAGAGGGAAATCTTATACCCTTACTCTATCCTCATTGTATGATAGGAATACTACCCCCTCGACTCACGTTTGCATTATTTGTCCCGGTCTGGTCCCAGTAATTGAGAGTATCGGTGGCTTGAGGTAGAGGGGGCCCAGTTCCCACGAGAGTAAATACATACCGGACAAATTAGAGGTGCGTAGTGACGTCACGTCAAAGTAGTTAACATTCACACCCCAGCATAGAGAGAGATATATATTAAGAATGACTACGACACAGAGATACAAAATATTCAGAGCCGTGATGTGACGTCCTTGTTCGGATGTTGGGTTTGGAGAATTAGAGTTGACGTGGAGGGAAGGAATACTCGTCGTGTGATGTGTTTTGAGCCGATAATCCGTAGCTAAGGTTTCATTAAAAAAAACACCAATAACAATACAGAAGGATCTGGCTAATTCGACATTGGTTAGTTTGAAAAATTTGATAGTTCAAGTCCACCATGATTACCCATAAAATTCCTTTTTAAATCTATGATAAAACATATATTTTAACTCGAATTTTAAAAGGAAATTGTTGGATAATTCGAAGTCTATATACATTGGTACGTTTTTTCGAGATAGTACTAATTTCAAACCTGACGTGGCAGAAGGGTGCGCGAGTAATTTTACAGTTTGTATAACATTACATTTTTTTAACCAAAATAAATCAAATATCTCTCCAGTAGCAACATAGAGTTTAGTTTTCTTCCCATTCTAGTATCAACAGATCTTGAATATCTGTCAAGGGTGTCCTGGAATTTTGACAAAACTTTTTATCTTTATTTAAACATTTTTTGACAAAATTCAGTGCAAATTATGAAACATTTAACAAAAATTGTTATCTACACTAATATTATAAAGAGGAAAGATTTGATGTTTTGTTTTTTTTGTTTGTAATGGATAAAATCAAAAACTACTGGACCGATTTTAAAAATTCTTTCACCAATATAAAGCTACATTATCAGCGAGTAACATAGAGTTTTTTTTTTTTGAGATTTAATTTATTCCTCATAAAAATGTCGATAGTCTCTTATATTTTATGGTAGAGTCTATGATGATTCTTCAATATGTGTGTTGAAAATAATAATGTCAGGGGGGGAGGGGGAAGAGGTAATGGTCTAGTTTTAAATAAATTTAGGAAAATTGAGTACACAGAAGTGTTTAAAATATTGATGGATGCAAGTCAAATTTATTTGAGAAGAAAAGACAAAACTTCAATTTGAAAAAAAATAAAAAAATGGAGACCCGAGTTTTTCAATTAAATTATTGATTCATCACTGTAATGTTTTTTAAATCAGTACTGTGCATTTTTCATATGTTATAATAGAGAGTATAATTTCATATTAAGTTTATCTAAAATGTTTTTTATTTAGTCATCACCCCGTTTGGGTTATACACATTACACATATCAACTGATTATTTTAATGTGATATGAATGATGAAGGTAGCGTTTAGAGGAAGTGTATCTGCAACTGCATAAAGAGGGATAGTGGAAAACCATTTAGGGGGCGGGGGGAAACTTCAGTACACCTGACCTTGATTCAATTCACGATCGGCAGTCATATCTATTTCGAGAGTGACACCTTAAACCATGCGACCATCGAAGTGGGCAGCTAATTTTTAATCGTATTAAATTTCAAAAAAGATGCTTTCTTACTGAAACGTGTCCCTGAAGACACGAGATAGTAAGAGGCTTGGAGGTTATTTTATACATTTAATTATATTAAGGACTGGGACTTTAAATAGGGGCCTGAAACCAACAAGCGTTGGAGTCGTTCCGTCCATGGAAAGGGGGGGGGGGGCGAGGGAAGGGGGCCACCAAATTACTTTTTCAAACGTCACACCCTACCGGGTTGAAAGTGGTCACAGAACCTCTCTCATTGTTATGAAAATGGTCGACCGGAGATATGGTTCGGGAGGGAATAGATGGGAAATGGGTGGGCATAGGGGGTGAATTTACCGCAGTGGTCTGGATGTGTTTTGGGAGCGAATTGGGAACCATTTAAATACATTAGCTAATATTACCCCCATGTGCGTGTTCTGAAAAAGAAAAAGAAAAAAAGAGTTACCAAACCACAGGAACCACGAACACAAAAACCTTTTGAGGAAATATAAACATATATCTCTCGAGCACTTACGATGTACCTACACGATGAGGTTTTGTATGATTATAATATTATCTCTATACATGCGATATAGTCCGAGTGTTTATTGAATTTCCCGTTTATATATCGTAATAGCCTGCTTTGGTGACACGTGGCTTAAAGCAGGTGTAATCAACCCACAGCCCACTAGCTCATAAAATATATTATTATTATTAGAACCTCGTCTTACTACCCGTTCGGGTTATACGCACTTACGCTAATGTGTAATGGTAGGGTGATTGTGTGATGAAATGGAGGACCTACAGTTTAACGTGGAATCCGAACCACGGTGGAGGCCTGGCATTCCCCACATTCACAAGATGTCTTGTCAGAGGTGAAGGAAGGGTTTGGTAATCAGATAAATCTGTGCCGGGACCGAGGATTGAACCCCGGACGCCAGCATAAAAGTCTGACACCTTACCCCTAGACCACCAGGTCACCCCATAAAATATATAAAATAATCTCAAGAGAAAAGAAATGACAAATACAGCTATTTATTTTACATAATCAACTAATGAAATAAAATAAATATATATTTAAGTTATTTTATAAAGGATTTTTTATTTTTCATGAATATTACTAACGTTTATACACAAGTGTGCATTTAGCTGGAAAATGACAACCCCCAGTAGACAAGACAAATCATGCTATCTCCTGTTACGAACAATCTAAAAAACAAAATAAAATCACTAAGAACATACGTCACAAGAAATACATAACGTCACCTGCCGGAGAGAGAGAGGCCTAAATCCTTGTGTGAGTATAAGTGAATAGGAATTATATAATAGGATTATTATAATGTGTGCTCAATCCTAATATTGTCGGTGAGTATTGGGGCCCGCCCAACAATAGACAGAAACTTTGAACCTTGGACATAAAAAGTTTGAATACCCCTTGTTTAAAACGTTACTCTTGCAACAGACTGCACTGCCGATGACGGGAAATTTGGGGTTTGAATTCCGTTCAGGTGAGTTGAGGGTGAATTTTTTTCCTAAATTGTTCACCACTCTTTCTCTCAACGGAAATTCGAGATCACTTCCTTCAAATTAAGACCTACCTCATCCCTAACTCATTAGCCTAACCATCTTAAATGTGTACAACACTACAACACGAATGGGTATTAGGTAAAGACAAGGGGGGAAAAGGGGTAGAAAAGGGGATTCAATAAATTATCAATTATTGTTTTATGCTCCTGTATGAAAATTTTAATTTTAAAAATGTTAAGAAGTGGAATCTACAGTCCGATTTAGATCGATGAGGACTTTTTTTTGACATTTTATAAAGTTATTATTATTATTAGCACCGCGTCTTACTACCCGTTCGGGTTATACGCACTTACGCTAATGTATAATGGTAGGATGATTGTGAGATGAAATGGAGGACCTACAATTTAACGTGGAATCCAAACCATGGTGGAGACCTGGCATTCCTCACATTAACAAGTTGGGATTAATACACGTCTTGTCAGAGATGAATGAAGGGTTTGGTAATAAGATAAATCTGTGCTGGGACCGAGGATTGAACCCCGGACCAGCAGCACAGAAGTCCGACACCTTACCCCTAGACCACCAGGTCACCCTTAATAAAGTTACTAAGACATTATTGTCATCCCATACATCAAGCCATGTGATCTGAAACTATCACTAGTGATATACATTATTATTACCTATGAAATAAAACTAATAAAATTGAAATAATATCAGAGTTAACTACCCTCCCAATCTAATAGAAAAGTGCTTTCCAAGCCTTTTAGAATTGTGAGCCAATTTTTAGAACCAATTTAGTGTCAACATTTAGGGGGCACGAGGAAAAAAAATGGGTGAGGTATAAGTATATTTTAACTATTTTTAAAAAATATGTCTTTATTATTAATCTATTATTGATTTGAATTTTTCGTCTTTTCACCTTCCAAATTTGTTCTTAATTTTAAATTTACAAATACATAAAATATTTCCAATTAAAAAATATCTTGTCCAACGTCCAAATAACAACTTTCAACCCACCAGTGGATCGCATCTCACAGTTTGAGAACTATTGTTATAGATCAAATTAGAAAGCTATAATCATCTATAAGAAAGGTAATTTTGCTTAAATATTGGAGAAAAAGTAATGGAACTCACTCCGGTGGCCGCATGGTCTGACGCGCTATTCTCGCAGTAGACTAGACTGCCGATGACTAGGAGATTGAGGTTCGAATCTCTGTCACGTGTACTCAGGGTGGTTTTTGACAAAAGGGTTTTATACGCTCCATCCAAAAAATACCGGTACACTTCCTATGGATATAACCTTCTTTATCCCGAACACATTAGCGTAACTAGTACATATGCGTATAACCCAACTCGGTAGTAAGACACGGTGCTAAAAAAATAGTAGTAGTAAAGTTAGTGCCAGTTTACAGTCTGGTGGCTTGGCTGTTTCTGGCACATTTCAACCACAATTCAAGCTGTAGACATTACTAATTCGTGAAGCTCTGTCTCTTTATATGTCGTATCACTAAAACATAAGGGGGTGAATTGAGTTACAAAGTAAAGCCAAATATTTATTGTTGGCAAAGTTTTTGTAATGCCCTTAATATTAAGTTCACGTAACTTTGACCTTTTACCTTCTATCCTCTTCTCTTGGTCACGTTGTCCAAGACGCCAGGCTCACAATAGACTGGATTATGAGTAATTGAAAGTTGGGGTTTGATTATAAATATATATATTTGATAATATAATCAGTCAGTTTAGAAAGTTCATCGTAAATACTCCATATATATATATATATATA
>CABFVX010000591.1:134562-159142 GCA_902151425.1 Timema shepardi | reverse complement strand
ATATATATATATATATATATGAGGTATTTACCATGAACTTTTTGATATATATATATAAATACATGGGATATTTATAATGCACACTCTGAACTGACTGATTATATTATCAGATGAGAATGTATATCAGCAAGAGCGAGAAGGCCTACCAATTTTGCAGATAAATATATTTTCCCATACCTTCCAGGGCTCATTTTCATGACATAATCGACACAAGATTGACGGATTTACTCCATATCCGTAAAAAAGTTGATCTGCGGATTTTGATCACTTATGAAAATCCGTCAACCCCATCTGGTTTCAACCCATGAACATCAGGACCCAAGGAGAGCGCTTTATTCCTAGACCATCAAGGTCGACATGAATATTATAATATTTAATTTGAGACACACGGCGTATAGAGTTTCGGTTATGGTATTCTTATCAAGAGTAAGCCTCTCATATTTAAAACCTTAAACTCTTAAATATTTTTCCCCCCTCCAAACGTTTAAATAAATAAAAGTCCCAATTTAAATTTTACAACTCTATACTTAATCCATTCCTATGTTTGTGTCGAACATAAAGCAAACATTTACGATGCGTCGTCCTGTTTTTACGACGGGCGTTCCTTTGACGCACCTGTGATTATATGTCAAGGATGTGAATGTGTGTGTGTGTGTGTGTGTGTGTGTGTGTGTGTGTGTGTGTAATTTTAACATGCCCTTTGTAGGCACGGTCCTTACTTCAAAACCTTATGCTTCTATCGTGGATACGTGATATCGTGCTAACGTGCATTGCAGTTGTGTGATATGAACATACACATTTAAATTATGAACAAACAACCCGCCTCGGTGGCTTGGTTGGCTAACGCGCTAGTCGCGTTGAGCTCGACTGCTGAGGACGGGTAGATTGAGGTTCGAATCTCGGTTGGGTGAACTAGGGTGTTTCCAAAATGGTTTTCCAGCCTCCCTCTACGCAAATGCGGGTTCACTCCCTATAATTAAACCTCCCCAATTCCTAATACATTAGATTAATCAGTACTTAAAGCTTATAACACTAACGGGTAGTAAGACGCGGTGCTAAATAATAATAATAATATGAACAAACATGTCAAATATATTAAATAGCCGAGACATTATATTTGTTAATTAAGGTTATAGTCGCATATAAATATGATATTATGTGAATTTAAAAATGATACTTAGACACGGTAATCGAACTCAGGTCCTTGACTTAGTACGATAGTGCTCTACCCACGGAGCTTTCAAGGTGTCTTCTTTAAATTGATGAAATCATACGTTTAGGTGTGGTTATAGCTGTATTCAACAGAAATAATAGCTTGGATATTTAATTCATCATGATAAGCGCATTCGTATAGATGTAATTGTACTGTTGTCTGCATAAAACCCTCTTGAGTCTAAGGTGGCTGCGATATCTGATAGCTCGTGATCTTGGTTTATATATCATATGTAGCCGACAATTTCCACACGTCCATCACAGACTCTGACTTAAAATATGAGTAAAAAAACTACCCAAGGCATGGGACTACTCCCCAATAGCTCAGTGGTTAGAGCATCGGCGTACTAATCCAAAAGCCGTGGGTTTGAATCCCGTGTTCAGGTTTCATTTTTCAATCTAATGAATAAAAAGTAATAGAACTAATTAAGTTTCTATAAATTGTGTTGGAATTAATTCCTTTGTTGATTAAATATTATTAAACAACGAATTGCTTCTTTAACAAAAAAAAGGACGTTAGTAACAATATTAGGTGATTCCAAAGTACTGCTTACTCTGAATTAGTTGGACGGGTTTTGATCCCAGCGACCACCTTGAAGATTATTTAATTTTCTATTCATTATTGTTTTTTAAAGCGACTATCATTATTGTGATTTAAGTTGGTTAGGAAGGAAACGCAAGCTATGATCAGTATTCTTCCAGTTTTTATAGAAAAAATCAAACTATTTTTTGTCCAAATTATTATTATTATTATTATTATTATTATTATTATTATTAGCACCGCGTCTTACTACCCGTTCGGGTTATACGCACTTACGATGATGTGTAATGGTAGGGTGATTGTGAGAGGAAATGAAGGACCTACAGTTTAACGTGGAATCCGAACCACGGTGGAGACCTGGCATTCCTCACATTTACAAGAGATCTTGTCAGAGGTGAAGGAAGAGTTTGGTAATCAGATAAATCTTTGCCGGGACCGAGGATTTAACCCCGGACGCAAGCATAGAAGTCTGACACCTTGCCCCTAGACCGCCAGGTCACCCTTTTGTCCAAATTAAATAGAGTATTGAATTAATAATACGTTTAGTTTTGTACACATAATAATATCGCCAATCCATGAATATTTCTAATGAGCATCGTGGAACACGAACAGAAAATATAATTCAGAAAGTAATATTCCATGATGTCCATAACACATTTTCAAGAGCTGTTAATATTACTATATGTCAAAAGTTAAACTAAAGGTATCTACTGAAGCAATATTTAGTTTAATTTCGCACGAAAACGAGTCAAAATAAACCCGTAAAAATATGAATCTTAGCTCACATTAATTTCCATCCCACCTTAAAAAGACGAGTGGATAAAAATGCGGTAATTAACATCAAAAACCAATTAGTATACCTGAAGCTAATAAAATAATACATTTTTTTAATATAAGACATTTGAAAGGACATTGCTGCGTAAGGGAGAAAAAGAACCAATTAAAAGACAATAAAATTAGGAGGCAAATGATTAAAGAGATAATTCAAACACCTTCCCACATTTAGCGAAATTCTTCTATGTTGCGTTTCCCTTCGACTTAACCCGCCCTTCATCCTCCCGTCTACCGACACGTGACAAGATCTTGAAGATTCTAGAGAACATAGCGAATATTGTTGCAGTTTTTTGACTTCACCCTTCTCGTATGTTTGATGATATAAGTGTTTTATAGCAAGTACAGGGATTAAAGATACATGATAATAGCAACACACATTTTTATAGGATTATAATGTAATGCTAACCCATTGTTTTGTACAGCGTGTTATAAATACATATAATTATTTCAGGGGTTATTTTTCATAATAATCTGACTGTGTAGTTAAGACTTTAATTGTTTTATGGATGTGAAGCGTAGGTTTGTCAGGAGAAATATAAGAGCAAGGTGAATGCGGTTGGAATGAGATATCTAATAAATGTAAAGTAGCCCCACGGCTTCTTTGGTGCTGACTGACAGCTTTGAAAAGTTACCAGACCAAATTATGTATCCCTACGCCGAACCATATGATCTGCAAAAACATGTGTTTAGCAGCTGTCACTCTTGACAGTCAAAATTTAGGTCTATACCTAAATGTTGACAGTCAGAAGTCAGCTGTGAGCTGTCAGTCAGCACCAAAGAAGCCACGGGGCTACTGTATGTGGGCAAACTCCTATGGGTAGAGTCAGTAATGAATGGATGCTGAAGAAGTGTGGATTGAAAACGAATCCAATAGGAAATAGGTGATAGAGGCGTCTTACGTTGGTTTGGGATTGTTGAAAGGATGAATGTGGCTCGAGTGACGAAGCAAGTATATGTAGGTAGAGTGTGTGAATATAAAGTAAGGGGTGGGCTATGTAAGACTTGGCTAAATGATGCAGACGAATTTGTGAAAACGAGAAAACACTAAATGTTTTAAGAATAAAATATCATGTATGACACGGTTTATGGATGTATGCAAGGATAGGTAAGTGTGGAGAAAGTTAGTTAGTATGGGATTAAGTACGGATACGTTTTTTTTAGCTATATGCACAGTTTCATGCTGAACCCACAAGGTAGCTCCGTGATTGAGTATGTATAAGTATGATTTTGGTAGGAAGAACAGTAGAAGTTAGTTATTCAAGTTACTAAAACAATTTTAAAAGAGTCATGCATCAGGTCATGCGATCTGCTTGTATGCCTTTTGATAGATATCATCAATACCTATCACAGCTACAATAGTAGAATGTTATCAATATTGGTCGTAAAGAGATATGTTTGAATTTTCTCTACTGTTCTTCCAACCAACATCAGGGTATGTGTATAAATACATATGTATTAATTAAGAAAAAGATTGAAGTCCCAAATTATGAAACCACTTCATATGAGTAACTAAATACTATTTAATTTATGCCTTTTTATTTAAATTTCTACACGATATTTAGTTTTGTGTGCCCGAGTATTCATTTTCTGTGTATATAGTCATATTTAAGGCACCCTAGAGATTACCTAGTTCTACATTAGCAGGCTTTGCGTGTGTAAAACAAGCTTCTAAGACGCGTGAATTGACCTACTACGCGCTAATCACGTCTTTATTTAATAACTATTTCTTGTTAAAGCACTAATTAGAAAAAATCTAAGAGCTTCTAATAAAGACAAAAAGAGAATTTGCTGAAGAAGTTTTTCTGATTTCAAAAACTAAATATTCTTTAAAATAACAAGTATAACATTCTTTCTTTAAGATACAATAGTTATTAACAGATCCTATTTTAAAAGCTACGCATAATAATTAAGTAAAAAGTAATATTACTTTTTCTGTCTCTGCTGATAAAAAAATATATCTTCACTTGAGTCAATCATAGTCCTATTTATTAATGTATATTACAATAGGTAGATTTTTTGACATTTTACTGAACGTATAATAGAATTATTAGCTGTAACTTGATATCAAGAATATTAAGGTTAAATTCGTATTTTTGTTAATTTTTTAAAAAATGTTTCAGCATTTTTCATTTTGTTTTTATTAAAAGATAGTTGTATTTTATACAAATTCACATTCTAATAAATCTACTCTATAGTAAAAACTATACTAGTTCAAGTTCATATAATTATATTTACATAACGTTAAGATTAATTAGTTACACTCTGTTAGGGTATGAGCCAAATGCAAGTAAGTACAAAATACAATAACTTAATGAAATAGAATGTAAAATTGGCGACAGTAGAAGGAGCTTGAGACAAAATAAACAATCTGGTTTTATTGATTATGGCAGAGAAAATGTTTGAACAGGAATAGAAGCATCACATTCTAACTTTTAAATAAACAAAATGCAATATATATAGATGAGTATTAGATTGTTCTTTGACAAAGCCAAATATCTATGTTTTAACCCAAAGAATTAAGTTGTTTGGATAATTAAGGTTCGTAGCCCCACTTTAAAATTTGTTACCAGGCATATTACTAAAACATAGCTAACATTGAAGAAAAAAAAAATTTAGCACTTACTTTATACACATTAAAAAATAAAGATAAAATTCATACTATAAATCAAATATAGATGTAGCTTCCTTAAACTTTTTTTTATATTCTATGTTGGAAATTAGTTGAATATTATAGCCTAGTGAAACTGTAACTTTATCTTAACTCATTAAAGTTGTATATGAATGATTTCACTTAAATTGCGTAAAAAGCCTTTAGATGGTTAAAAATTTACCCAAAAATGTAACTTATTTTAGTCATAAACAAACCAAAGAATTAAAAATATATTTGAAATACATTATATTTTGTATTTGTTTCGAGAATATGTCCCAATGTATTTTTTATTAAAAAATCACAATATTTTATAACTAAGACTTTGATCAAAATACGATCAGTTCAGTTTGATAGAGAGATAATTAATCTTATTAAATTATTGAAATTAGGACTTTACATAAGTAGTGTTCACATTTTGATACAAAACAATAAAATAAATCTAAATTATTTTTAAACAGCAACAATGATTAAAATATATAATTTTAACTCAAAAAATATATTTAAAACAAATATATTTTGAAAGTTAGAAGCTATTTTCCTGCAATAGCCAGAGAACTGCCTCAAAAAGAAAAAAAAAGTTTGAACCATACATTTTCAAGGTAGAGCTTTAAAGTAATGTAAATTTCTATTCCCATTTATTTTTTTTAGAATTTAAATTATGTTGAAATCAAAAATATATACTTTTTTTTAATGAAACTGATAGTAAAAATATTATAAAATAATCTAAAAGTAATATATTTAAAGCATGTATGTACATAGCTCGCTAAAATATTGTTTCTCATCTGTCAAAGAACAAACCAATAGGGGGCGGGAGGGAACACAAATGAATGTCCCAATCCATAGCGATAGAAAGAGGTGCATGGTAGAAGAGTAAACGGCTCTGTAAACATTATAGTAGAACAGAAAAAAATAGAGAGAGAGATCATTTCTGTCCTGTGATTAGCCTACTCACTGTTCTTCTTGTAGAGGAGAATCTCGAACTGATCAGGTATCTGATTCTCTAGGCACTCGTCGATACGAGCTATCGTTTCTTTATCAGTCAGTTCGCCGTACATGAAGGTACAACGGCAGGATTTCTGCATGACCTGTAACAGGAGAACAGAAAAGAAAGTGGACTAAAGCTTCATTAAAACGTTCGCAGAAAATAGAGAGCAGAATCTGCTTGCGTAATGCAGCAATTCACACGTTGTATGTTGAATCTATGATGCATTGCAACGCTAACTTAAAGCAGTGGATTATCAACATACTTTATTTACAAATGGTAACCTGGTGGTCTAGGGGTAAGGTGTCGGACTTCTGTGCAGGGGTCTGGGGTTAAATCCTCGGTCCCGGCACAGATGTCTGATTACCAAACCTTTCCTTCACCTCTGACAAGACATCTTGTGAATTTGAGAAATGCCAGGCCCCCACCGTGGTTCGGATCCCACGTTAAGCTGTAGGTCCTCCATTTCATCTCCCAATTACCCTACCATTTCACATTAGAGTAAGAGCGTATAACCCGAACGGGTAGTAAGACGCGGTGCTAATAATAATAATATTTACTAATGGATAAACATATATTTCAGATCATTCTACCGATGGATGTTTTCAAATTAAAATGTTGTGTCGTGACCCAATCCAATACATTGATAAATTATTATTTAGCACCGCGTCTTACTACCCGTTCGGGCTATACACTTAAGTAATAATTACACTAATGGATTAGGAATTGGGAAGGTTGAATTTAGAGGAAGTGAACCCACATTTTCGTGGAGGGAACGTGAAAAACCATTTAGGAAAAGCCACCCCCAGTTCACCCGACAGAGATTCGAACCTCAATATTCCCGTTCTCGGTGGTCTAGCTCAACACAACTGGCACCTTAACTAACTACGTCACCGAGGCGGGTTACATTGATGAACACGCTTTACATTAACGGGTTATTTAACATCTCACAACGGCCAACGGAGCTGTCTGCTAGCTTCTGGCTGTAGAGCGCATGCGTTGCCGAATGCGCATGCGCACTGATTTGAGATGGTTGATTTTTGAGATTTGATTGGCTCTCCCATGCCGAACGTCTCGGGGTGGAGCGGACAATGTAGAGATGAGTTGAACTTTAGCGGGACAACTCGCGCCGATGAGGCGGAGATCTTACGATTGGCTTAGAGCAAGTCACGTGTCCCCCTTTCTGTTATGCACTTGTTTTTCGGCGGACGTGTGAACCCAATCCACAGTAAGCCTGTTAGATAATTCATTCACGACCATGTATCGAGTAACAACACTTTCCTCCGCGAATTATGGCCTGAGGATGATATAGATCTACGTCGAAACTAGTTGTCAAATGGTGGCTGCTTGGGGCAGAAGCCTCATTAGGAGGAAGGGAATTACCGCAACGAATCATCCATTTTAAAACTCTAGCTTTTTTTTTTTACTTGATTAAATAATTTAAACTTTCATTTTGCGAAACCTTTTCAATAACTAGTTTTCCTTAATTTATATTTCAATTAAATTACTAGGTAAACATATAACATGATTAGTTTAGATTGGTTAATATATAAAGTGAATATTATAATAATTTATAAAAAATTATATGTATTATTATTTATTTTACCATTTATTCATGAGCCTGATAATCTTAAATCTAATATGTCCTAATTTTAATATGTTTTTTAATTACAAAGGGTCTTATAATGTGTTTTGACTGTCATTATTTACGATATGAATAATTAATTAGTGGTATTTCATATATATATTTAAAAACTTATTTAACGTTAATACAATTCTATTTGATAACTTTTATAATTCTATGTTATTCATAGTACATTGCTTGATTCACAAATTAATAATATCTCTGTTTAATATACTTTAATATTTGTTCAAAAAAAATTACTATATCTGTATTTTTTGATGGATCTAAGGTTTTTGTGTGTGTGTCTGTGTGTGTGTGTCTGTGTTTAGCAGGTAAAAGAGCCTATTCATCAAGACAACTTAGAGCTATAGTGGATTTTGGTACAAAGAACCTTTTAGCACCGCATCTTACTACCCTTTCGGGTTTTACGTCTGTGTACTAACATCACAAGGGATGTGGAAGGTTGAATTTAGATGAAGGTTACCAACCATTGAGTGGAGGGAATGTGTAAAACCATTTAGGAAAAATCACCCTTAGTACAACCGACCGGGATCAAACTCCGATCTCCTCGTCTCGGCAGTCTAGTCCATTACAAGAGTAGCGCGGCTCAGACCATACGACCACCGAAGAGGATCTCTAATGCCCTTTATATTATGGTTAAGAGAGGTAATATTTAAATTAATAAAAAAAAAGGATTTTCTAGGTTCCTTAGGGATTAAATATATTAAAGTCGTCCTTAAAAAGGTTTGTAGTGTGAATTTCCCCCTATTTCCCCTGTACCCTTCAATTTGTCTCGTTTATACTAACAAACTTTGGGATAGATTTGACAGCGTTTAACTGGCTACATTTATTACTGTTCTGCATCTTATAGGCCTACAGTAAATAGAAGTTATTTAACATCCAAAAATATAATATAATATATTATTACTCGATGTACTAAAAATTAAAAGATGCTTGCGAAATTTATGTAAGTTTGAAATGCCAGAAAAACTGCAAAGGTTTTTTTTTTTTAAATAATCCAACACCGATTAAAAATTTTTCTATAAAATAAAGTTGTGATAAGGCGTTACAAAACACTGCTGTGAGGTAAAAACTTCCATTTGTAACTCCCGCACGTCCCCCCCCCCCTTGCCCCTTTTCTTGTTTGTCCCACAGTCTCATTACTCACTACCCCCCAAAGCTATTAGTGCCTGAAACCTCGACATTACAGAGGATTCCACGCCAACCGTTTACTGCCTACTAATTAGTCTTCCACTAGATGTTCCAATCTGGGGAACGAACACCGACCCTCCGGGGGCTCATAATAGCTGAGAACACTAGCACTTACCGACTAGTAATTATATAACTTCCGATCACACTTGACAGCTACACATATCTATATACGAGTACTTCAGACTAAAGATAAACTTTATAAACTGTGACCCATTATTTATCTAAATTTTTTTAGCACCGTGTCCTACTACCCGTTTGGGTTATACGCTTATGTACTAATTACGATAATGGTTATGAGAATTAGAAATGTTATTTTTAGAGAAAACGTACCCACATTTTTGTGGAGGGAGAGTGGAAAACAATTTGGTGGAAAAAATTACCCTTAGTACAACCGACCAAGATTCGAACTTTAATCTCCCCTGCGGTCTAGTCTACCGCGAAATTAACGCTTTAAACCATGCAGCCACCGAAGCGGTGTATATTATATTTCTCTTAGTCGAAATACCTGACCGTACTACATGTATTTAATTGCACTAATGGGGTGGAGCGTAGAATATAAAGAATATGTATACGAATTTGTGTGAAGGGAAAGTGGTAAATTGTTGAGGACAACTCACCCCGAGTACATCCAGCCGGGATTTGAGCCCCAGTCAACGAAAAATCAGACAAGGTGATATTGACATATTAGAACGACACTCGCTAAAAAAAAATTCAAAGTAAACGGGTTCAGGGATGGACTATTTCCTATTAAGGGACTCGTAAACATTCAGCTACCTGGAAGGAGAATGTAACAACACATTTTGTTAAAGGAGAAGGTTTGAACATCCACAGTTTAACTAGTTGGGGATAGAACTCCGGTCTCTCTGACCAGAGTCCAACATGCTATAGTACGACTGACTAACTTTTAGAAATAAAAAAATATATATATTTTTAACACCGCGTCTTACTACCTGTTCGGGCTATACTCTTTAAGTACTAACTACGCTAATGGATTGGAAATTAGGAAGGTTGAATTAGAGGAAGTGAAGCCGCATTCGCGTGGAGGGAGAGTGGAAAACCATTTAGGAAAAACCACCTCCCAGCTCACCCGACCGAGATTCGAACCTCGATCTCCCCGTCCTCAGCAGTCGAGCTTAACACGACTAGCGCGTTAGCCAACTAGGCCACCTAGGTGGGTTTTAGAAATAAAACATTTAGAAATTAGAACCTCTAACACTATGGATATTTAAGAATCAATCTAATTGCAGGGATAGAAGAGTGTGCCAGCATTTGCCTGAATACAAAGGGAACACCACAGGGAAAACCATATTAGGAAAGTAGCCCTAACCCCCCCCCACCCTTCTCCACCCTCCTTTCCATCCCTGGCTAAATTCAAGCCAAGACCTCGTCCAATACTAGTCTAAGTTTGGGGATTTGGAGGAAATCTTCTTAAAATAAATAAACCCACATTAGCATAGAAAGGAGACGGAAATAAAATCGAAATACGAAAAACTATCTTCCAAATGCACCCCGGTTGGTATTTGTTATTCGTTCCTCGACCTTGACGTTAGCGGGGCAACAAGACTGATTTCTTAGATCGTGTGCCCACCTGTGTGGGCCATAAACAACATTAATAGTAATTAATAGTTGCTCATTGGGTCATAACATTGGTGGGCTAAGAGTCCTCCTCCCCTCAAGGATAACTCCTCACTTAGGTAGTCAGCTCAAACCAAACGTCGCAGCGTGGTGCAGTTTTTATGTATATTACCTACTATTAAAAAAAAATATCGAACTTGAAAAATATTTATTTTAAAACGGATAAACTACGAAACTGATCCCAATCAAGATGTAAAATAAAGGATGTATAGAACTATAATTGAATATGTTATTTCTGGTTAGAGGTCATTGGGGGTTAATTTATAATGTTTACATGGTGTTACATGAGGGGAGCGTCGGTACATCACATTGTTACGTGACACAGATCTTATACTTGAATTTTAATGTTGAAAAAAAATATTATTACCTATGTTTTCCCCGTCTGTATAAACAGGCTAAGCTTTGGTTGCACTCTGGGGGAAATTGCCGTGTGTGTGTGTGCTCACTTTATATTCAAACATTTTTTATGCTATTTATCTACGAAAACATGTAATTTTTGTTTCATTTACCCCCCCTCCCCTTTCCACCGGGAAGAATAGAGATATCAGGTCATTGAATAACCTAAACTAGCCTAACCTATTCTAATGTAGAGTATGACGTCACTCTACTGTCACCCTCGCTGTTGAACTCGGAGCCTGTCAGGTGGTGGCGCTAGAGGGCAAGTCACGCGGTCTTGTGAGTGGCAGCTCAGTTCAACAGACACTTACTTTTTTTGTGAACACTCAGTTCGGTAATTCAGTTCAGGTCAGTTGAGTGTGAGCGTGCTTCCTTGCTCCTCTAGCCAAACACTTCTATGAGGGATAGTTATTTGTGGATCATTTTTGTGTCTGTAACGTCAACCTGTAAGCTTGCTATGTTCAACAAAGACTTCAGTTAGCAATTAATAAACCTTCGATAACCTGGTATCAAACATTCTTCTTTATTAACCAATGATTATAACCAAAATCAGTACGCTTCCAGTAACCCCAAGTGGTTAATATGTGTAATCAACAAAAGAACAGACAAGAAGGAGGTAACAACAAGCTTTCAACAGAACAACTAGGATATAGGAAAGGTTTCACTAACTTAACCTTACCTTACGTAACTTAACCTAACCTAACCTAGCCTAACCTACAAGTATTCCTTCATAATAGTAGCTATGAAACAGGATCGATAAAAAGATAAACGCCATAAGCGTCCTCTTAATGACTTCCTGTTGCTAGTATAAAGGCTTTGACTCACCGACGGGCCCAAGTACTTTTTTCTTTATTTTAAGCGGGTACAAACGACTCCGATTTTTTTAAAGGAACTACCAACACGCCAATAGTAAACATTCTTATGGCAAACATCCGATTATGAGTAGTGTTAAATTCGAACCTCTCTTTTAGTGTCACAATAGCTTCACTTTGAAATATCGAAGCTACGTAGAACGGGTTGGAGTGGGGGAGGGGTCAGGGTAAATGTCCACTTGGTGTTACATGGTGGTCGATGAGTGGGGTGAGTTGTAAAAACAACTATAGGAAAAGGTTTAACGTGGTTTATGGATGACTCCTTGAACCGCAAACTTGTATCTATTCTACTGATTAATTAATTGTACGTGGTATTGACTCTAAAAATTCCATCTCAGATCGATTGATTTCGAAATTATATAAAACTATTAAACTTATCGAAATCGACAGCAAAACAAAAAGGCAGCAATTTTAGAGTCTACTTATTTTAAAATAGATACTTTACAGTTTTATTGTGGGTGACCTGGCGGTCTAGGGGTAAGGTGTCAGACTTCTGTGCTGGTGGCCGGGGTTCAATCCTCGGTCCCGGCACAGATTTATCTGATTACCAAACCCTTCCTTCACCTCTGACAAGACATCTTGTGAATGTGGGGAATGCCAGGCCTCCACCGTGGTTCAGATTCCACGTTAAACTGTAGGTCCTCCATTTCATCTCACAATCACCCTACCATTACACATTAGCGTAAGTGCGTATAACCCGAACGGGTAGTAAGACGCGGTGCTAATAATAATAATAATAATAATAATAATAATAATAATAATACAATTTTATTGTATCGTTTTAATTTTTGTATAATGGTTTGACTTGTCTCAATCTCATTGTTTTCTAAAGTACAATACGGAAAAGCGCACCACGTTTTGTCTGAGCTGAATAATTAAGTTAGGTGTTATATGGGGGGGTGAAACGGGATTTAGGATTGTTCAAAAGAGCTTTGTACTGTGTTTAACGTATATTTTTTTGCAAGAGAAGGAGGGGGAAAATCTGTACTCCTTTTATGAACCAAATTTTGGTTTTAATATAAACAATGTTGTTGACTTTCACTAAAATACTCATTGATTTAAAAAAAACTCATATTTACTGAAACTCTAGTAATTTATTAGTAAAACCTTAAAATCTTCAATAAACACATTAAAACTATTAATATGGCAATTAAAATATTAGAGAAGGTCTCCAAAATTTTTTTTTTTAAAGTACTAATCCAAGTTAGTATAAACATATTTTGAAATTATGTTGAAGCCTTTCGCGGCTTGTGTTTGAATTAAATTTAATATTTTTGGGCTTGAGCCGCGTTAAAGAACTAATAACCTCCAACGTTTCGATTGTATCCACAACAGCCATCTTCTTGGATGACCACGTTGAGGGAATAATAAATAACCTCCAACGTTTCTGATATAGTTTAACATCCTTAATTTGCGATTAAACTGAACGTGGCTCTTAAGTCCAAAAACATTACTTTCAATAGTAGGTCTATAAAAGGTTTTCTATATAGCTCAACACTTTCTTAAACACCCTCGATTTGACAGTATCAGTTTTGAATTCTAAATCAGATGCTTACCGTACGCCCTCTGGGCTAATTGGTGGGGTTGTAGGCTGTAGGACTTACCTCGGCGCGGTTATAACCAGAGATCTTGCAGAAGGATTCGTTGCAGTAGACGATGGGGAAGTCGACAATCTGGGCGTTAGCCAATAAAAAACTGCTGTCCGCTGTAACAGTAAAGCAAAAGAATATCGTCAATTTTTATCGTCAAAGAAAGAGAAGAAAATGCAAATTAATTGTTAACTAATAATAATCAAATATGTTTCTGTTGTTTGGAGTTTTTTGGTTTTTTAATCACTAATTAATTTACTTTATGACATTATGAATATAAAAGTTCATAGCCGCACTTACAAAAGTTTGCCACCTATCTCTATCTAGAGCTAGTTCTATCCAGTCCACCTCATCACACCCTATCTACCTCTTTCAGGTTCATTCTAATGTTATCCTCCCATCTGCTTATAGGTCTTCCCAATGGTCTCTTCCCATTGGGCTTACCGGTCAATACCCTGATCATTATTATAGATTCTCCCATTCTTGATGCATGTCCTCCCCACCGTAATTAGCGAGATTTTATTATCCTAACAATGTATGGTGATGAATACCTGGTATGTAGCTCTACAATATGTAACTTTATCCACTACCCAGCACCCGCATCTCTTTTTGGATCAAATATATTCCTAAGTACCTTGCTGTACTCTGACATCGAGAAAATATTGTCGTCATGAGCATTTTCTGACTCGAGATTATATGATAGATTTTGGCATTTTGGTTCCCCCCGAACTCAAAATAGTGGGTCTTACAATGTTTGGCCCAATGTCTACCTGTCCCTCCACATGTAGGTCTGTCTGTACCCGGGCCTCCCAACTGGAACGTTTAGGTGAGTTTCATTCAAACTTGAGATTTAGTTGATATAATATATGCTTTGATAACAAATCATAATTTTGATTGTAATCCTAAATTTAAGGGTAGATTACTGCCGATTAATTTTTGGAAATAAATACGAGTATAATAACTTTGTCCAAAGAAGAAATCTATTGAATATTTTATTATATGATGAACAACACTTTACTCGGTTTTCTTAGAATAATTAATAATTATTATTTAGCACCGAGTCTTACTAATCGTTCGGGTTATACGCTTTAAGTACTAATTACTCTAATGGATTAGGAATTGGGAAGGTTGAATTAGTGGGAAGTAAACCCGCATTCGCGTGGAGGAAGAGTGGAAAACCATTCAGGAAAAACCACCCCCAGTTCACCCGTCTGAGATTCGAACCTCGATCTCCCCGCTCTCAGCAGTCAAGCTCAACACGACAAGCGCGTTAGCCAACTACGCCACCGAGGTGGGTTTCTTTGAATAAAATTGATATAAGTGTAGCTTACTATTACTGATTTTTTGAATATTAGAATTTGTTCAAAAATGGCTATAACATTAATGGTCAAAATTTAAATCTCAAGAGTTTTACCAGTGATTATAAAAAAAAAACTAAGAAAAATTGCTTTAAGTTATTTTACTGATAACTGATCTTTAAAAGAACTTTTCTTAATTTCAATAGATTATAATTAAATGTATCTACGATTTTATCGTAACATTTATTTTTACAGTCGCCTAGTATTTAAAGTGAAAAAAAGAACATTGAGCAATCCTTCCATCTCCTTCCAAACCCCTCCCCCCCCTTCCCCTTCTCCTTTCAATATCGTGCCAATTGAAAGTTAAATATTCAACCCCAGTGGGGATCGAATCTAAGTCTCTTTGGGGTGATTAGTCTCACAGCGTAAAGTACTACGTATCGATTGACCACGTCTGAGGACATCAAGTAGTTTTTTTTATGCACCACGAGTTTGAATACCCTTTCGGATTATCGTACATTCACACTAACTTAAAGTCATAGAATGAGGAAGGTGATTTTTTAAGTAGCCTGCATCATCTAGAGAGAACCCTCGTCAGTGGTAGAATGACATCAGGCATGAGTTGGCGACAGGTCGATCCCGTGAGAATTTCCAGTCGATCGCGTTTGAAAACATCGCCGCCATTAAAAGTCAATATTAAAGTTTTCAAAGCTTGATAGTCTATCAAGTGCTTTCAAATAATATTTGAGTATAGTAAAACTAGCCTTGTTCGGTAATATTGTAAGAAAATTAAATAGTTTATTATGAACATTATTATTATTATTATTATTATTATTATTATTATTATTAGCACCGCGTCTTACTACCCGTTCGAACTATACGCACAATATGAAAATAAACTCCCTCATTGTCCGAATGGTCTAAGGAGTCAATATCGTATTAAACTGGTCTGCCGAAAACGTTGAGATAGGGGTTCAAATCCCTGTCGGGTCTACTGAAGGTATTTTTTATTAAATGGTTTCTCTCTCTCCTTCCACGAAAATGCAGATAGATTACCTCTAATATACTTCCTTCCCCGTTTCAACCTCATTTTTTTTTATAGAAATGCGGGAACAGGTGTTTGAGGAAGGTTAAAAATATAAGATGAATAGACAAAAGAAAAATTCAAAAACTATAGATGATCTTAGGAATTTTGATAAGTTTTTGAGTTGATCGACGCCCTAAAAGATTACCACCCTCTGGTCTAAAGCATCGTTCTTGCAATAGACTGAACTGCGGATGATATATGGGGATATCGGGGTTCACATCAAGGCTCGGGTGTATTAAGAATGATTTTACCTAAATAGTTTTCCATTCTCTATCCCCGCTCAAACCTCCTTCAATTCAAACTTCCTCATCCTAAACAAACTAGCGTAATTGGTATGTATGCGTATATCCTGAATGGGTAGTAATGCGCGATGATAAAAATCCAGAAACACACTTCAATAATTCCAAATAGTATTCAAACGGAGTATCTACCTATTAAGGGCGGGGTACACCAATCGAAAACTTCTCTATCCCGAGTTAATTCAGATGGTAACACTGTTTTTATTACAGGTCTTGCCACCCATTTGTACTGTATGCATTTATATTAATTACGCTAATGGGGTAAGGGTGAGTAAGCTACGATTTAGAATAAACGTATTGGGTTTGTACGGTAGTAGAGTTGGCTAGTGAGGTATAGGAAACAGTACAATGGTTCCATTCTCCGAACCGTATTATCTGCAAGTACATATGTTTGAGCTATCGTTACTTTTGGCAGTCAAAACCTTCACATAAAAAAATATATGTTTTTAACTATTTGTTTCTTTTAACAGTTTTTATATTTAAGAATCAAATAGCCAAATTTATTATTTATTCTTTTAGTGAGGATTACTCCCTCTAGATATCATGTCCTGAAAATTACAAAATTACACCTGGACATGGGAATCGAACCCGGGACCTTTGACTTAGTACGCCAATGCTCTAACCACTGATCCCTCTAGATATAATATAGCAATTCCCGTGTCCAGGTGTCATTTTTCTATTTTAAGAATATGATATTTAGAGGGAGTAATCCACACTAAAAGCATAAATAATAACTTTAGCTATTTGATTCTTAAATATTCAATCCCGTACAATTATAATAATTGTACAACTACCGAGTCGAAGGTGGCTGCGTTATCTGATAGCTCGTGATCTTATTATTATTATTATTATTATTAGCACCGCGTCTTACTACCCGTTCGGGTTATACGCACTTACGCTAATGTGTAATGGTAGTGTGATTGTGAGATGAAATGGAGGACCTACAGTTTAACGTGGAATCCGAACCACGGTGGAGGCCTGGCATTCCCCACACTCACAAGATGTCTTGTCAGAGGTGAAGGAAGGGTTTGGTAATCAGATAAATCTGTGCCGGGACCGAGGATTGAACCCCGGCCGCCAGCATAGAAGTCTGACACCTTACCCCCTAGACCACCAGGTCACCCGTGATCTTAATAAAAATCACACGTTTGTAGCAGACGATTTCCGCACGTCCATCATAGACTCTGCCTTAAAATATGAGTGAAGAATGACCCTGAACACTGGACGAATCCTGGATAGCTCAGTGGTTAGAGAAGTGGTGTATTAAGCTGAAGGTCCCGGGTTTGATTCCCATGTCAAAGTGTCATTTTTCAATTTTCAGGACATGTGTATATTATTTAAAATATGAACTTATTAAAATAGCCGTTTTAATGTTTCTTTTTATTGTGGAAGCAGCGTATGTGGCTCACTTAACAATTATTTACAAACGAGAGCTTCCAAAGGGATTCATTCTCTTTAAAAAATGGAGATTGTAAACCAACCAAAACAAGGGTGGCTGATGACGTCATACAAACCGTATTCGGTTTGCAAAATATAATCGTTTTAATTTGAAACTAATATCTTTTACGGCTCGTTATTTAAGATATAAAAAATAATTAAATCAATGTATCATGGTGGCCAACAAAAGCAAGATACAAGAGTGAATAAAGTACTTTTTAATTTATTATTTCATGTACTATAATATAACTTGTTGCCATAAAAACGATACAAAAATAATAGTTTTTATTAATATTTTTTGTTATCTCAATAAGTTACGAAAAAGCCAAGACGGGGAGATCAGCGTTTGATCCAGGTCGGGTGCACTTATGGTGGTTTATCTAAATCGTTTTTCACTTTCCCTCCACGCAAATTTGGATGCACTTCTTTTCAATTAAACCTTCCTAATCCCTCACCCATTAGTGCTATTAATACATATACGTGTAGCCAAAACAGATGCGGTGCTTAAAAAAGCCTTGAAGACGTCTTCTGTTGGTACTGGTGATCTGGAGTCTTTGGAGAGCCACTGCAGAGGAATGTGTTTAAACCTTGAATACGTCTTCTGTTGGTACTGGTGATCTGGAGTCTTTGGAGAGCCACTGCAGAGGAATGTGTTTAAACCTTGAAGACGTCTTCTGTTGGTACTGGTGATCTGGAGTCTTTGGAGAGCCACTGCAGAGGAATATGTTTAAACCTTGAAGACGTCTTCTGTTGGAACTGGTGATCTGGAGTCTTTGGAGAGCCACTGCAGAGCAATTGTGTTTAAACCTTGAAGACGTCTTCTGTTGGAACTGGTGATCTGGAGTCTTTGGAGAGCCACTGCAGAGGAATGTGTTTAAACCTGGAAGACGTCACTGAATATCTTGTTTGGTACACTATTGATGTTTGAATCCAAAGTTCCTAGCTTCTAGTCCTTATTTGGTTAAACAATTTATTTTGAATAAATAATATAAATGAGTTGTCTATTAATCGTTTTACCAAACCCTTCCTTCACCTCTGACAAGACATCTTGTGAATGTGAGGAATGCCAGGCCTCCACCGTGGTTCGGATTCCACGTATCACCCTACCATTACACATTAGCGTAAGTGCGTATAACCCAAACGGGTAGTAAGACGCGGTGCTAATAATAATAATAATAATAGTTAACCACTAAAAAAAGCATCATTCAAAATTTTCCGTTTACCAATTTAATTTGGTTTTAAATTAAAGCACGATATTGCTAATCCGAACCTGCGATAGTCTAAAAGATGAGGTAATCAAAACCTCTCCTAAATTTGTCTCTTCCAACCTCACTCAAGCTCACAAAGGTTGTTTTTTATATTTATCGTTCCACGACAATTTGCTGTTGATGTTTCGTCTTCAATTTAATGTGGAATCGTATCAAACAAAAGAAAGCATAATTCATCAAGTTAGGAGTGTAAGTAACACAGCTCGTTAAGGTAGGAGTGTAGGTAACTCAGCTCGTTAAGGTAGGAGTGTAAGTAACACAGCTCGTTAAGGTAGGAGTGTAGGTAACTCAGCTCGTTAAGGTAGGAGTGTAAATAACACAGCTCGTTAAGGTAGGAGTGTAGGTAACTCAGCTCGTTAAGGTAGGAGTGTAGGTAACTCAGCTCGTTAAGGTAGGAGTGTAGGTAACTCAGATCGTTAAGGTAGGAGTGTAGGTAACATAGCTCGTTAAGGTAGGAGTGTAGGTAACTCAGCTCGCTAAGGTAGGAGTGTAGGTAACATATCTCGTTAAGGTAGGAGTGTAGGTAACATAGCTCATTAAGGTAGGAGTGTAGGTAGCATAGCTCGTTAAGGTAAGAGTGTAGGTAACATAGCTCGTTAAGGTAAGAGTGTAGGTAACATAGCTCGTTAAGGTAAGAGTGTAGGTAACATAGCTCGTTAAGGTAGGAGTATAGGTAATATAGATCGTTAAGGTAGGAGTGTAGGTAACACGGCTCGTTAAGGTAGTAGTGTAGGTAACACAGATCGTTAAGGTAGTAGTGTAGGTAACATAGATCATTAAGGTAGTAGTGTAGGTAACACATCTCGTTAAGGTAGTAGTGTAGGTAACATAGATCGTTAAGGTAGGAGGGTAGGTAGCACAGCTCATTAAGGTAAGAATGTCAGTAACATAGCTCGTTAAGGTAAGAGTGTCAGTAACATAGCCCGTTAAGATAGGAGTGTAGGTGGCATAGCTTGTTAAGATAGGAGTGTAGGTAACACAAGTTAAGGGCGTTGTATTTGCAGCTTTTGTAGCAACACTTTTTTTGGCGTAGATAAATAAAATATTTCTCTAGTAGAAACATAGATTTTAATTTTATTCATGTGGTAATATAAACATTTGTTGATTATATGTGTTGATAGTGGCATTGGGTGATAAACTTTTTGATCTAAGATCAAAAATTGTCGTTAAATTTCATGTACCTTGGACGTGTATTCAACGACTGTTGATATCACTATGTGAAGAAAATTAAACTCTATATTTATATGTCGGCACTGAAGAAATAGATGGTTAATTTTAACGAAAAAAAATTCTTATAAGGGTTGCGAAATTATTTCTATTAGCTTATGTTCCTTACACGACAACCTTAAATCTAAAACCGCTATGTGTGATTTTAGACAGACTTGAGAAAGGTGAGACATTAATAAAGCTAGTGACTGAGTATTCTGTGGGTAACTTTATGATTTTTGATATAAAGAAAAATATCGTGAAAATACTGAAGTGTGTTTCAAAGACAAATTATAAGACATTTAAGAATCAAATTACGAATAATTATATAAATAACAAATTATAGGATGCCAGTAAACTATTGCGAGATTTTAGCACATTCAACCTTCTCCTCCCCTTAAAATAAAGATGTAGTCATCATCATCATATTTAGCACCGCGTCTTACTACCCGTTCGGGTTATACGCTTTGAGTACTAATTACGCTTATGGGTTAGGAACTAGTAAGGTTGAATTAGAGGAAGTGAACCCACATTTTCGTGGAGGGAGAGTGGAAAACCATTTAGGAAAAACCACCCCCAGTTCACCCGACCGAGATTCGAACCTCGATCTCCCCGTCCTCAGCAGTCGAGCTCAACACGACAAGCGCGTTAGCGAACTACGCCACCGAGGCGGGTAAAGATGTAGTCCTTTGTTGGGTTGTTGATATTAAATACCCAGCGAAGTGTATACATAAAATAGCAAAGAGTTTATTTTCGGTAATTTATACAAAATTAATATTAGATTTTTCTTTTAACATACATTTTAAACAAACAATGTGTATTAACGTAAACTGAGTATACTATGTCAGAAGTCGGTAAAAAAAATCCTATCCATTGATACCTTATTCATCGCTTTAGGTTTTGTATTAGTTGAGAAAAAGGGATGTTGACAACATAAATAATAATTGTATAGGATAGTTTAGTTTAGTTTAGTTTATTTAGACATAGCTAAAATAAAACATTACATTTGTACTACATCAGTCAATACAATTTAGATAAACAACATATAGGATAGTTGTTCATTTTTACCACCCCTTCATAATCTGATCAATTTGATAATCTGAACGTACTTTGGACAATTTCAGTTTTATATTAGCAAGCCATGCTGTATGAAGAAACTTTGACCTTCAAGTAACTGTAAGCATTGATCATGAGAATCCTATAAAATATCATTATAAATCACTTTACGAAAAATAAAAAATAAACTTTAATACCGTATTAGGAATCAGCAAAAGATATTTTTTATTCAAAAAATTGTTGTTTGTCCCAACCGGTTACTGAAAATACTTTCCATATCTATAATCGAGAGCGTCGGTAAGAAATAAAAACAACTGAAAGTAGAATCTTCTTCTAGGCCCATGTTATGATGGGGACGGTAGCGGGTGGGAGAAGTAATATTTCACCTTGACTGATGAGCAGTTCTACCTCTTTTCTTTGTTAAGATAAAACGCATCATGTCTCTGAACTGAGCATGCATTAATATACATTTACATACATTTTGTTGTGTTTTACACTTGAATAAACGCTAGTTTCCTCTTCGTTAATTTATCTCTAATAGATCTTGAGGAGAGTACGCTATAATATTCTCATCCCTAATCGCCCATCCCTTAGATCATATCTGTGTTTGTTTTTTTAATATGAGGTGTTTATCATTATTTAAACTCTTTCTCTACGTCGAGACCAAATTCCCATGAGGGATGTCTTGCGCATATAGAAAAGGGTGATCGCAGGTTGATGGATCATTTCCTGTGCGGCAGCTGCGCTGTCATGATCTATAGATCGAGAAAGTAAAATATTAACAAAGAGAACAGTCCTGGGTTTATAAAAAAGATAAAGGTAATGTATGGGATACTTTTTATTATTACTTTCCTTTTTTAACGCCATCTCGAAAGTGCCAAAGGAGGTACACAATAATATTGGTGTTGTTCTGTAAAACAAATTATTATTATTATTATTATTAGTAGTAGTAGTAGTAGTAGTAGTAGTAGTAGTAGTAGTAGTAGTAGTATTAGTAGTAGTAGTAGTAGTAGTAGTAGTACCGCGTCTTACTACCCGTTCGGGTTGTACGCACTTACGCTAATGTGTAATGGTAGGGTTGTGTAATGGTAGGGTGATTGTGAGATGAAATGAAGGAGCTACAGTTTAACGTGGAATCCGAACCACGGTGGAGGCCTGGTATTCCACACATACACAAGTTGTGATTAATACACGTCTTGTCAGAGGTGTGTAAGACAAATACAAGGTGCAATACCAATCCTTTCAATCCCCCCCTACACTTAACATTTACCCTCTAATAAATTAAAAGATTGATTTCAATCTTAAAGGACGGATATTGTTAATATCATTAGTGCTGGCGATTAATTTTTATGGTATTAGATTTTTTCCCCTTTAAGGATATTTTTAAATGGCCTACTAATCCTGTTCCTTTAGATTATATGGTTGAAATAGCTCATGGTGTATAGACAACAAAGATGGGGGGAATAATAATATTTAGCACCGCGTCTTACTACCCGTTCGGGTTATACGCTTTAAGTACTAATTACTTTAATGGATTGGGAATTGGGAAGGTTGAGTTAGAGGAAGTGAACCCGCATTTGCGTGGAGGGAGAGTGGAAAACCATTTAGGAAAAACCAGCCCCAGTTCACCCGACCGAGATTCGAACCTCGATCTCCCCGTCCTCGGCGGTCGAGCTCAACACGACAAGCGCGTTAGCCAACTACGACACCGAGGCGGGTATGCGGGGAATAGATATAGCTACATATTTTTAGGAGACACATTAAACCCGCAATACATTACCCTCCTCAGGACACACAATAACATATTGCCAAGCTCCATTTAGTCTGTTTTGCCAAAGATAGGAAGGTTGGAGTTTAAATCCCTGCTGGGCGCGCTAAAGGAGGAAACTACTGCACTTTCTGAACTTTACTAGTGCACTTGCTTTTTCCCAGTTGGTGCGGGCAGCCCTAAGCAACTAAAGGGTTGAGTGCATTCCCAGCTCCGTATGATTGGAAACAACATAAGGACTAACTTCAGGTTGAAACTTATTATTATTGTTATACTATAGATATTTCAGTAGTAGCTCAGTCTAAGACATCAAGCCAGTGATGGCAAGGCCATGGTTAGAATCTTAACCAGATGCACCATGAGGTGTTTTCTATATTTATTATTTCATCACTGCGGAATTGTGGTAAGGTGGTAGATTTATAAGAGATAAAAAAAATGTGATTGTGGTTATCATTGAAAACATTACACTCGCTTTAATTTGAAAAGAAGCAGTCTTTCGTTAATATATTGTACTAAGGCTTTATCTTATTATTGTATTATTATTATTATTATTATTATTATTATTAGCACCACGTCTTACTCCCGTTCGGGTTGTACACACTTACGCTAATGTGAAATGGTAGGGTGATTGTGAGATGAAATGAAGGACCTACAGTTTAACATGGGATCCGAACCACGGTGGAGGCCTGGCATTCCTCACATTCACAAGATGTCTTGTCAGAGGTGAAGGAAGGGTTTGCTAATCAGATAAATCTGTGCCGGGACCGAGGATTGAACCCCGCACCCCAGTACAGAAGTCCGACACCTTAACTATAGACCACCAGGGCACCGTTATCTCATTATAAGCTAAAATATAGTTGATATGTGGAAGATAAGCTTTCTACCTTTCGTGATAAACGAGGTAGACATTGGTAGGCCTACATTCTTATGTTTGTTTCTATCGTTATTAATATGTCAAATGTGACTTCAGATCACAAGTTTGTATTACGTGTAAATCATAAAGGTATCCGGGATTTTTTTTAACTATTTTATATTTACCAACCCACTTAGGTGGTTTGCGTGGTATAAGGTGTTCGAATCCTGGTTGAGTGTGTTGAGTAAGGTTTTTTCATAAAAAGGTGTTACCCTTTCCCTCTACGAAAATTCAGGTACACTTCCTATAAATTGATCCTTCTTCATCCTTAACACATTAACGTAATTAATATATATTAATTACGTTAATGTGTTAAGGATGAAGAAGGATCAACTTATAGGAAGTGTACCTGAATTTTGGTAGAGGGAAACTAACCAGAAACTAACCAAAAACTAACCAAAACTAACCAACTAACCAAAAAGGCTAGCGAGATGAGATGACAAAAAAAAATGTTGCTGTGTACCGCAAAGACTTTCTATCTCTTTGATGTTAAAATAAACATTTACTAAAAATTATTAATATTTGTTAAACGAAATAATATACTCTGTTACAAAAACACTCCAACAAAGATCATATGAGCTACATGTAATATTATACACTGTTACAGAAACATAGAGAAAAGAGGAGCATATCTGCCCAACAAAGAGCATAACAAACAATTTCATTTCTAAATACTAAAAAAAAAAAAAAAAAAAAAAAAA
>CABFVX010000591.1:109714-128741 GCA_902151425.1 Timema shepardi | reverse complement strand
GTGTGTGTGTGTGTGTGTGTGTGTGTGTAGTATGTATAAAATCCGCATCAATGTTTACATGGTCTAGTATGTCACTATCGTGGCCTGCTTATGACGCGGAGATCAGCGTTCGAATCCCAGTCAGGTGTACCAAGAGTGTATTTTCTTAAATGGTTTCTCAATTAGGTTCCATGCAAATGAAGATACACAACACACTAATATACCTTTCTCATACATATTCCATTAGTGTAATGAATGCATGTATAGCCTGAATGGTTACAAAGACGTGGTGAAAAAAAGAAAGAATGAATACAATAAATTTATTGTAAGCAATAATTACTAAGAACCCGCCTCCGTGGCGTAGTTGGCTAACGCACTAATTTTGTGTCGAGCTAGACTGCCGAATATAGGGAGATGGAGGTTCGAATCTAGGATGGGTGAACTGGGGTGGTTTTTACTAAATGATTTCCACCCTCCCTCCACGCAAATGACAATTAACTTCCTATAAATTCAACCTTCCCAATTCCTAATCCATTGGTGTGATTAGTACTTGAGCGTAACCCGAACGGATATTAAGACACGGTGCTAAATAGTAATAACAATAATAATCTAATGATTAAGTCTCATCATTTTACCGGGGATTAATTAATTATTAATGGGACATGTGTTGCTAAAATAATACTCTGAAGTTTTATTATATTCGCATATTAAATTGATATAGGTGTTTATTTCCTGCGAAAATAATATTTTAACTTAACATGACTTAAAATCTAATTTTATATATATATATATATAATAAGGTTGTAACAGAAATACAAATTTTCATGAATTAAACTAGAAGAAATCTTACTATATTTCACTAGTTAAAAAAAATTAGCTCTATAAATAATAATACTTGTCTAAATTACCTCAAAAATAACTTCTTTATAGAATTAAGGAGCATATGTGTACAAACATGTGGTCCTGGGATCAAATTAAAAGACTATTTTAAAACAAAGTTATTTTATAACGTAGAAATGACGTGTAGCCTACAAAGAGTTTATTAGTTTGAATACAATTGCATAATTACATGCCCTGAGATTTATGTAATTCTAGGAATTTTATTAAAACTATTTCACACGGGTTTCTCAACTTGGCTTAATCTGGCTGAAACCATTGACCTTGAAATGGGATGCGAGCTTACTTATTTTACTAGTTAGAGTGATATATAAAATAAACACATTTCCTACAGACCAAATATGAGAGTCAAACCGATAAGAACATATATAATGTGGTCGTTTGTGCTGATAAAAAAGGAAGTGCCTTATTTCCGGTTTAGTCACGTCTTGATTATTGATAAGTTGAAGTACTTTGTTAGTCTTTTGGAAATTTCTATAACGGATACTTCAGGATTTATGGCATAAAGCCACACGCACGGATTCATATTATATTGTTAGAATTAAGTATAATTGTTGTGTGTCTTTAAGTCTAAATAACTTATGTTGGCAATATTTGAGACATCATTAATTATTGTAAGTACTTTTAATACACAATTCTCCTTTGACTTTTGAATGGAAAAATATTATGTGTCAATAACTGTTTCAAACCATTTAAATTTTGGGATAAAAAAAATTCTAGTCTAAAATTTAATTGTTTTCTAAACATTGTATTTATGTGTCAAATATTATTTGAAAATCCAAAATAACCACCGTAGTAGATCATGCCTTATTTCTATATAACATCAATTTATACAGTAATAACTAGTTTAAGTATCTGTTTGCCAATCAATAACTTTTTTAACTATGTTATTTATTTGTCAGAAATATACAATGATATTTGAATCTTTAGTTCACAGTTCTAAAATTGACGAAGTAAGAGATTTTTCAAAATTAATGTTATTGCTTGATAAATAATATACCGAGTATTAAGGCTCTGTTTTAGATTGAGCATTTGTTATTTAATTTATCTGCTTTTCTGTCTGTCTGTACCTTTGTTACGTGATAGCTGTTAAATGCGTGGATCAACTTTAACAAAATTTGGCAATGATATTTTTTAAACCTAGGTCAAACAATGTACATACACTCAGTTTATTCAGATATATATAGTAGTCTTACCTTGACGGATTACACTATGATCTTACTTTAAAAGCTACCTCGTAGGGGAATAATATAGGGTAAATTTGCTGCCTTGCAGGGTAGACGAAGGGTATATAGTTTTTAGATCTGGTTAGAAGTTTCAAGATGGCGGCCACTAGAATCTTTGCCTGTTTGTTCCAATATAACTGACAAATGCATAGACCATCTTAACTAAATTTGGCATGGGCATTCTTTAAACACAGGCTAAGCAGAGTATTATAAGGTTTTTCTCTTTTGTTATTGGTTTCAATATGGCGTCTCCTGATAAAAAAAATCTGTATATTTATTACGTGATAGTTGCCGAATCTGTTGGCCAATTTGAACTAAGTTTGGCCTGGATATTCTTTCCATCAAAGCCAAACGACTTTACAGGTTTTATCAATCTGGTTATTCGTTTAAATATGATCTCTCAAATGTGTTTCGTTCAACAACTCATCTCAAGTGGTTTAAACTTAACATTTTAAGCAATCGATTGAAGTACTTAGCGTGAATTATTTTTAAATTTTCACGTATACGTCAAAACTGACGTCTTAAACTACGTAAACAACGTTTAATCTCAATTAATTTATTGTACTATTGAAAATAATATTAATTCGTTTTTTTTTGTCTTACTTGATCAGTAAGGTAAAAAAAAAAAAATCCACATCAAATGCAAAGAGAAATTAGAGGAAATATTTCAACTTGAAATCCAAAGAGAAATTAGAGGAAATAGTTCAACTTGAAATCCAAAGAGAAATTAGAGGAAATATTTCATCTTGAAATCCAAAGAGAAATCTTAATAGTTCAGTAACGCTAAGCACATGACATAATAATAACAACACGATGCACTTAGAATATTTAGAATGGAAGCAGAAAGTTTTATTGTTCATTGAACTACTAGTTTAATCATGGCCATTTAAATTTCAAATATTTATTGATAAAAAAAAGAACTCCAATAACTCTAATAATAATCAATTTAAAATAACAATTTCACACTATCATAAAATGTTAGCCTCATCTTGAATCAGGATTGTTAATTTCTTCACTGATATATTAAATTAACATGATACAAAAGATTATGATATGGTATAAAGTCATTAGATAAGGTTATTTGGAAAACCTATGCTCCAAAGCGTATAATAAAACTCCAATCTTAATGTTTAGTTTAATATATATTTCTGAATGTGTTAATTTATATTAATCAGAACTGACGCAATGAAACCGTATCTGCAAGGCATCTTCACCACGATCCTGATTTGTTTGACGTCCCTTATTTTACAAGGGGAGTCAAGAGAAATACCACAAGAGCAGGATTGTGAGTGGATTCAAGACGACGGAAGTAATGATTCTTCTCAAATCAGTATAAATGGCACCAATAGTGATCGCAGAAAGCTGTGTTTCAAGATTGGTGGACTGCAGGTATATTATTACTATTATTATTATTATTATTATTATTAGCACCGCGTCTTACTCCCCGTTCGGGTTATACGCACTTACGCTAATGTGTAATGTTAGGGTGATTGTTGAGATGAAATGGAGGACCTACAGTTTAACGTGGGAATCCGAACCACGGTGGAGGCCTGGCATTCCCCACGTTCACAAGTTGTGATTAATACACATTTTGTCAAAGGTAAAGAAAGGAAGGGTTTGGCAATCAGATAAATCTGTGCCCGGACCGAGAATTGAACCCCGGACCCCAGCATAGAAGTCCAACACATTACCCCTAGACCACCAGGTAACCCTACAGGTATATTGTTTTATTAGTTGTCCCAGCTTGTTTTTTCTCATATCATAAATAATGAACGCTCCAAGCTCATTAAGTGCAATTAATATATTTTTCCAATTTTGAGTCAATGTTTAATGTGTCCTTAAAAATTAACCATCATAGGCCTATAATATGTTAAGTAATACGCTAAATATATAAGGTTAAAGACTTAATTGTAAATTTTATTTTCAAATAAACAGTTTATTTATAAGCATAAGAAACACTTTGTGTTTTGAATACTGTCAAAATGTTTAAAATAAACTCATTTTTCCTTAGACAAGATCTTTATTTTTTCGAATAATATAATAGTGTGTTGTATTTTAGAATACTTGTAGGTGTAAACCTATTTTATTTTCATGTTCCAGATTACTTAGTAAATATATATACATATAGCAATAATGAAATAATTAATTATAGGCATACACCAAATTTGGCCAAAAATCACTAAATTTTAAATTTATATAAGAAAAATGCTAACTCAATGCAAGATAAAAAAACATATAATGTTATAAATTATATATGTCTTTTAAACGTAAAAAGAGTTTATAACTAGGGTTGAAAGAAGCCTATGCTACCATAGCTAAATAAAATATTAATGAAAGCATATAATGTAATTAAAACGCTCTCAACATAGTATTACATATATTCTCTCTCTACAAACATAGTATGCAGTGTAAATGATATTTTTACACATGAAGCCAGGATAATAAAATATGTAGGTATCCTAAGATGTTCAATGAATATCTTAACACGCTTTCACCCGCTTCGATAATCGGAGGGTCTATAGACTATCGATAATCGGAGGGTCTATAGACTATCGATAATGGGAGGGTTGTAGTTAGAATTCTGGTCGGATGTACTGAGGGTTTTATACTCTCTACCAAGTAGATATGGCTACATTATTATTATTATTATTATTATAATTATAATTAGCACCGCGTCTTACTACCCTTTCGGGTTAGACGCACTTACGCTAATGTGTAATGGTAGGATGATTGTGAGATGAAATGGAGGGCCTACAGTTTAACGTGGAATCCGAACCACGGTGGAGGCCTGGCATTCCTCACATTCACAATATGTCTTGTCAGAGGTGAAGGAAGGGTTTGGTAATCAGATAAATCTGTGCCGGTACCGAGGATTGAACCCCGGCCGCCAGCAGAGAGGTCTGACACCTTACCCCTAGACCGCCAGGTCACCCTTCACCTTGTTAATTCCTAATTAGTGCATGTGTGTACAACCCGAACGTGGCTCTTAAAAAAAAAAGTACATTCAGTCAGCATAATACTTAATGTCTCAATGAGTAGGGGAAGAGAAAAGTTGGTAATGTCCGTTTTAACGACACCGTCATACTTGCAAACTTGATCGTCAGAACGTCAAGCAAAGTTATTTATGCGAGAAAACCAAAGTCACTCACGTTTTCTATCAAGTCACTTCCTCTAGATTGTAGACGCTTTGTATGGTCAATCTTATATAAAGGGTGTCAAATATTCTAGAGGCGTATCTCCATCGACCAAACATTAACAAAATTTAACACAAACTTGATATAAAAAATGCTTTGTTTTAGAGTTATTAAAGGTTTCCCTCAGAGATGGATTGGTCGTGGGCGATTTATTGAACTAGAATTCAACACTATAGATTTGTATGTCTGGGAAAGTTTAGTTCCAATGTTTACTCAACTTACGTGGCTAATGTTGACGTTTTAAGAGATCGTAACGTAAATGGATTTGAGAAAATCCTTAACATCTCAGGTATACTCGAAAGAGTAGGGGAAGAAGGCTTGGAGGGGCCATCGAGGCAGGTCATCAGTTTGAATTTTTTTTTAACAAAATTGTTTTGTCGTGTGTGTTTGTTTTTTTTGCTAAACTTTGGTTTTATTTAGTTTTATTATTTCTGTTGGATTTATTATTATAAATAAAATTACCCCTATCTCAGAAACTAAGCTTTTTTAGGTTATTTTTAAAATGAACTTTTCTTAATATTTTGTCGATGGGATACGCCCCTAGAATATTTGACACCAATTAATAAAAATCCTGTATAACAAGGCATAACGTGCTTGCCTCCTGGTTGCGACGACAAGTTATATTATTTATTATTATTAGCACCGCGTCTTACTACCCATCCGGTCTACACGCACTTACGCTAATGTGTAATGGTAGGGTGATTGTGAGATGAAATGGAGGACCTACAGTTTAACGTGGAATCCGAACCACGGTGGAGGCCTGGCATTCCCCACATTCACAAGATGTCTTGTCAGAGGTGAAGGAAGGGTTCAGTAATCAGATAAATCTGTGCCGGGACCAAGGATTGAACCTCGGCCGCCAGCACAGAAGTCTGACACCTTACCCCTAGACCGCCAGGTCACCCGCGACAAGTTAACTCGTTCAAGATTATAGAGACGGGGGTAGCAGGGAACAAAGGGAGACCTCGACACCTCTGTCTTAAGACTAACACATCTGGTGTACAGGTGTCTTTAAGAGTGGGGCATCGAACGGTGTTCTTTCAAGGAGGAAACGTCTCATCCGGGCCCCGCAGGTTACTGACATGTACCCCGTATTGACATACTGTGGACCAGTCAAGTATTTTATGTGTAGCTATAGTCAGGAACAAGGGCTACCAAACATTTTGCACCAAAGGGGCTCTTGCACCAGAAAAAATAAATTATGGTTATCTCATAAATGTGTTTACAATAATATTATGAACATTCTTAAATGATGACAGTTAAATTTTACACGTATAGAAGTATAAATCAAACGGTTAAAAAAAACTGCTCTAGATTACTAACCTCTGTAATGGTGCAGCTCTGATGTGTTGACGTTAATACGACCCAATAAATAGCACCTTGCTTTCATTTATGTATATGTCACTTCCTCTCCGTCAATATCCTGACAGACGAAGAATGAGAGGATAGTCACATGTTCGTATATTCTTTTTTTTTTCAAATACATAAATTTTGAATACGTATTGAAGATACATATGAAAAATTATTTGTGTTTGTACTCCAAGAGATATTCACAATGAAATACCACTGAGAGTATTTTATATTTCAAGCTTCTGCTGGAATTGTTAATACATGATACACCCTTGTTCGTGTAGCTTCAGACCTGCCTGTGTATCAGCAGAAATACTTCATTAGAAAAGGTACAACAGTGGTTTATCAAGTAGGGTTCTGACAATTCCTTGGATGGCATCTCGGGAACCATCGGACATAAGACATATGTCCATAAATTACTTTTTGTATTGTTTTTAGGACTTATATCCACACTCCAGTCAATTTCTACATACATTGATACACCCTGTATATAATCAAGTATATATCGAGAAAGTTTTAAACCACTAAAACTATTGATATTTAGATTTTAAGGCAGTAATTTTATTTGTTATGGGTCAATAATCCTAAAAGG
The DNA here is from genome assembly GCA_902151425.1 of Timema shepardi. Taxonomy (NCBI): domain Eukaryota; kingdom Metazoa; phylum Arthropoda; class Insecta; order Phasmatodea; family Timematidae; genus Timema; species Timema shepardi. Next base: position 121,503 of record CABFVX010000591.1, on the reverse strand, counting down.
TTTTTGGCCATCTGTTTTGTTGCTAGTGTGGAAATCTGTGTAATTCTCTACAACTTTCATGGATCCGTTAACAGGTGCAAGTGCTGCACAATCCTAAGATAGGCGACGACTTGAAGGAAGAAGGTGTTTGGAAGCTGCAGCTTCGACATTCAAATGGGAAGTCAACTCCTCAATACCGTCAACATTCGCAGAAAATTTACAGTTATTCTGAGAGTAAGATATTTACGTTTGAACAATAACATTAATGTAACAAGCAAATTGCATTGTTATTCTTTAATTTTGCCTGAACACACCAAATATTCGAATATTGCACTAATTCAAGAACAAATGATTATCGAATTAAGATAAAGCACCAGCGTTTTCTTGAAAAGCCACTGTTGCGAGAAACCCAATGTTTCTATCCGAATAGGTTGTCATACGGTCAAACGCATAAATATCACACTAGATTTAACTAATAGTTGAACTATTATTATTATTATTAGCACCGCGCGTTACTACCCGTTCGGGTTATACGCACCTACGCTAATGTGTAATGGTAGGGTGATTGTGAGATGAAATGGAGGACCTACAGTTTAACGTGGAATCCGAACCACGGTGGAGACCTGGCATTCCCCACATTCACAAGATGTCTTGTCAGAGGTGAAGGAAGGGTTTGGTAATTAGATAAATCTGTGCCGGGACCAAGGATTGAACCCCGGCCGCCAGCATAGAAGTCTGACACCTTACCCCTAGACCACCAGGTCACCGATAGTTGAACTAAAAGTTATTTTACCCCTTGCGATTTATCATTGCGGTTTTCTCGTCACCTCTAAAGCCAATGCGGGTACATATCCTCAAATACCCACATCAATGATAACACAGCAAAAGTCAACAGCATTGCTCTAAATTGAATTAACGATAGGGTTCGAATCCCAGATGGATGCCTAGAGGTTGTTCAACTATATAAATAGTTTCCAACTCTAATCTATATGAACATGTGGGTACATTTTATCTAAATTTCACCTACATCACCCTATTTCATTAAAGTAAATTCACGGCTAAACCGGAAGTTTAGTAAGACGTGGTACATTCTCATTTTCTTAAATTACCTTCCTTAATTCCTTCTCCATATATTGAGACCGATAAATAACCCTGATGATTCCAACACCACGGTTCAGTCGATAGAGCGTTCGCCTTTTGAACTTAAGGGTCACGTGATTTGACTCCCGTCAAAGCCAATAGTAAAATTGTCGATGGGTATGGGAATTTTCACTTCCTCATCTATGAACTAACGTCCGTGGGACTGGTTTCTGTTTATGTTTTAGTTAAATAAGTTAGTTGTAAATCTTGTGCATATTAGATTCATGCACTTAAATTAATACCCTCAAAAAAAATTATCAAAAAAACCCTTTGTATTAAAACTTATATAAGACCATGGTATCAAAATTAACTATACAAATACCTCGCCTCGGTGGCGTAGTTGGCTAACGCGCTTGTCGTGGTGAGCTCGACCGCTGAGGACGGGGAGATCGAGGTTCGAATCTCGGTCGGGTGAACTGAGGGTGTTTTTCCTCATTGGTTTTCCACTCTTCCTCCACGCAAATGTGGGTTCACTTCCTCTAATTCAACCTTCCCAATTCATTAGAGTAATTAGTACTTAAAAGCGTATAACCCGAACGGGTAGTAAGACGCGGTGCTAAATAATATAAATAAAAAACTTTACAAATAATACAGACACTAAACAGTTCTGGTCGAATCATCTAAGTTGTTACTCTAGCAATGGATTCGACTTTTTGATGACAGTGAAATCTGGGTTCAAATCCCAGCTGGATATCTTGAAATGTTTTTTTAAATTCTTTATCTCCCCTCATAATTCAACCTTCCGTCTCCTTAACACATCAGTGTAATCAGTGGCCGGCCTCTTGGTTCATTGGTCACCATTCCTGGCTACTAATCTAAAGGTACCAGGTTCAATTCCAGGTGATACCGTAGGTATTTTTCTGAAGGGGATTTTTTTTCTATGGTCATTATTATCTCGTTAACTATGTTTAAATCATCTCATTGGGGCGAAGTAACCATACCTACATGGTACCTCAACCACAGAAGACGCTTACAAATCCGCCACTAACAGTAGAAGATCAGGAATATCTAGATGACAAACACTGGTGGTATACGCAAAAAATGTGTACACTGCACGTGACCTGAACGACAAATAAGAAGTTATACTAATACACACACACATATATATATATACACACAGAGGTAGGACAAATCATTAGACTATACCATGATTTTTCTCAAATATACACGAACATAGCTATGTACAATAACATTTTGTTTAACGTATAAAGTAATAGCTGACCTGGTGGTCTAGGGGTAAGGTGTCAAACTTCTGTGCTGGCGGCCGGGGTTCAATCCTCGGTCCCGGCACAGATTTATCTGATTACCAAACCCTTCCTTCACCTCTGACAAGACATCTTGTGAATGTGGGGAATGCCAGGCCTCCACCGTGGTTCGGATTTCACGTTAAGCTGTAGGTCCTCCATTTCATCTCACAATCACCCTACCATTACACATAAGCGTAAGTGCGTATAACCCGAACGGGTAGTAAGACGCGGTGCTAATAATAATAATAATAATAATAATAACCTTACACGAATCAGTTGTTTAATTTGGGTCGGAACCAAAAACTACTTATCAAGTGTTCATATCTTCAAGAAATCTCTGTGAAAATCTTTTTACAAAATAAAATTACCAGTATTCCCCCCTGGTCAGGTATAAATCCGGATATTAACCCAAATTGAAAACCTGTAAGCTATCGTTAAAAAAAATCTTCAAAAAAAAAATCACTTCTAAAGTAGGTTTGATTGAAAACTTGATTCAAGTGTGTCATCATTACAATAAAATACAATCATATTAACAGCACGCCCAAATAATAAAATAGGAAAAGATTGTTTAATTTATTGGTTCTTACAATATTTAAATAATAACTAAAATATCACTTAAAAACCCTGTTAGGTTTAATAATTTGTCATGTATATTTTATATTTCAGCTGTACCAGCATCTGTGGTTTCAACTTATAAATACTTCGGAAATATCGGCTTCTACAAGTTGTATTTCGACGAAGCTACCACCTGGAACAGAGCTTTGGAAATCTGCGCTAAAGACGGGGCCCACTTGGCCGTCATCAACTCGCTGAGTGAAGCTGTCCGTCTTCGTGACATTTTGATTTCCTTCATTATCAAAGGCGACAGCAGCAGCAACAACAACAACCGCTATCATCTTAAATTAAAACATTTTCAAGCCTATATTGGAATAAGATATGAGGACGCCGCTAACGAATTCGTTACTATATTTAGTAAGCGAATATACTCATATTTTTAATTCCTTGTCTTAGATTGTTGGGACCCAAACAAGTGGGCACGCCGACAATGAGGTCCGGATCTCTTTGTCTGTTTTGCCGGTGACGGAAGGGTGAGGTTAAGTTGGTAGTGTAAGAGACGCGAGCTAAGGGTAGGTATTATTGCAGTTTTTATATCAAAAATGGGTGACCTGGTGGTCTAGGGGTAAGGTGTCAGACTTCTGTGCTGGCGGCTGGGGTTCAATCCTCGGTCGTGGCGAAGATTTATCTGATTACCAAACTCTTCCTTCACCTCTTGACAAGACATCTTGTGAATGTGGGGAATGCCAGGCCTCCACCGTGGTTCGGATTCCACGTTAAACTGTAGGTCCTCCATTTCATCTCACAATCACCCTACCATTACACATTAGCGTAAGTGCATATAGCCCGAACGGGTAGTAAGACGCGGTGCTAATATTAATAATAATATTAATATATCAAAAACCTTTTTTCGTTCAAAATGAATACAATATTGCTCCAATAGAAACATTGAATTTTCCCACGGTGATTTCAACAATTCTTGAATATCTGTCAAGGGTGTCATAGAATTTAATGACAACTTTTTATCTTCATTTAAAAAGTTTCTCATCTAACGCTGCTATGCTCATGAGTCACGACAGATATTCAACAACTGTTGATATCACCATGCGAAGAAAATTATACTGTTTCTACCGGAGCAATATTTTATTTTTTGGGGTCAAAACTGTGTTTGCTATAAAAAAAAACCCATCAAAATCATTGACCTGTACCCTACACACCCACCTCAAAAGCCCATTTGGGTACTTAGGGTGATTATTTTCTATGTTTTATCACGCTCGCTCCATACAAATGTGGATACACTTCCTCTGTACTAACAATTTACCCATCCATAAAGTGGGTAAATTGAATAGCGCTGACATGTGTTAAGATTCATAAATCGGGATAACTTTTTTTGTTGAGTTGATCCTTTGGAGGAAAGGGTTGGATAGACAGGGGATGTAGGTGTCCATTATGGAATACCTCAGACCATGGTCAAGACCGTTATAATTTAATATGATGATCAACATTTTAATAAGAGACTGTTTATTCGAATCTTGGTTTAGTGAAAGTTTCTTAGCCCTATATTGGTTTATGATTAAGTAAAAGTTTCTTTGTCTTATCTGAGTTTAGAGTTTAAAATCAAGTGGAGTAAGCTTGACCCAGAGTTTACTAAGAATACCATACCCCCACCTAACCTTGGCCTTTAATATATTAAAACATTAATAACTGTATCTTTTGGATACGCAATACACAGAAAAATCTCTAGCTTATTATTAATCTTGTTGGCTTATCGAGTTACTTGAGAGTGCCTGATAAAATTAGGGGAAAACGTCACTAGGATTGATTTTGATAAGAGAAAGGCCTATTTCAAGATTTAATTAATTTAAATGAATTATTACAAACATATTAATCACTAATTGCACGAGTGTGATAGTGCCATGTTTTGTATATTTAGCACAACTTGGCTTTGATTGAATTTATAGGAGTGAGCTTGGGGTGTGGGTAAAGGAATTTCCTACTAATGTTAGAAAATTAGATGTTCCTAGAAGCTATTTAGATTTGGCTTCGTTTGGAGAACTTTTGAAAATTATATTCTTTTAAAAGTTATTTAAAAAATGTCTGAAAACTGACTACGCCTAAAGGCTATTTGGAATAGTCCTCGTTGGACTTTTTTTTTTTAAATGGGATGCATCAAAAAGCTATTCTAAGTTGTGCTCACACAAACTTTAATTTCTCTGGGATCTATTTGAAGTGGTTCTCTCCAAGAAATATTTTGAAATTTTGATGCCCCTAAAAGAAATTTAATGAATCCCTCACTTGATTATTTTTTCTAAAATTAGATGTCTCTGTAAGCTATGTATAGTGGTCTTCCCCCAGCTAATTTTATTAAAAATTGGTTACCCTTAGAAGATATTTGGAGTAGTCCATGCTTGAATATTTTTTTAAATATATTAAATGTATAGAGAAACTATATGGAGTGGCCTCCTTCAAGTATTTATCTTTTAAATTGGATTGGCCCATTTCTAGAAGATAATTTGAATGAGATTCGAAAGTTTTTTGAAAATTATATGCTTCTAGAAACTATTTTTAATGGTTCCTCCCTATCAAATTTTTGAAAAATAGAATGATTCTATAAGTTATTTGAAGTTTGAAACAAATCTATCTTAATCGTTATAGTAAAAACTTTGGAAAATTTTGAGGGGTGCAGGGGATTTTGGCACCCCATAACACCTCCTGTGCTCCCTAGGCCCATGTATTTGCAGAAGGGATTCTGCAACAATGTTTATTATTTTGTGTCATATAACTTACAAATATCGAGTAAATATCTCCAATTTTAGGGGAGATCTGTGTGGTACACGGTACCATTTTTTTTATTATTATTAAAATCGATTGGGTATAACTCTGAAAATCACGATTGAAAAGAATCTATTAACGTTTTAAATATATAAATTTAACAAAATCATAATTTGGTTGCGGTTTTTCCAATTATTGTCACAGATGAGCCATTGTCGGCGACCGGATTCATAGCTTGGGGTCCAGATTCTCCGTCTGATGATGTGAGCTCAGAAACAGGCTGCGTCACTCTTACAAAGGATGGCTACACGCATAACGTCAACTGCAGCGTCTCTCTGCCTTATTTCTGCGAGTTCGAAATGGTCCACTGATTCACCATCGACACGCAGAGTGTCATAAGCACATCACACTTTGTTTTTTATAAGAGTTTCCTTTTAATATCCATGTAATGTAAATCCTTATTAAAGTGTAACAATTGGTTATTTAGGTTACTTCATTTTTTTAATTAATTTTTTATATATACTTATACATTCATACTAAGCAGATGTATTTTTTTTAATAAGAAAGAATCAGTTAAATAGTATAACCGGCTGTGTTGCAAACTTTGTTTATTCCACATCAGGTAATCAACCATACAATAAATAATATTTATATTGATACTCTTATAATAAAACTGTAATTTAAAACTATAATTTTGATGATTCTAATATATAAAATTATTATTATTATTATTATTATTATTATTAGCACCGCGTCTTACTACCCATTCGGGTTATACGCACTTACGCTAATGTGCAAATGGTAGGGTGAATGTGAGATGAAATGAAGGACCCACAGTTTAACGTTGAATCCAGACCACGGTGGAGGCCTGGCATTCCTCAAATTCACAAGATGTCTTGTCAGAGGTGAAAGAAGGGTTTGGTAATCAGATAAATCTTTGCCGGGACCGAGGATTGAACCCCGGCCGCCAGCATAGAAGTCTGACACCTTACCCCTACACCGCTAGGTCACCTAATATATAAAAAGTATAACAAATTGCCACAAAATAAATGCTAGTTTATAAGTAAGATGAATCAAAAAAATTTCATCAAGATGAAATACGATATAACTTCATTGTTTTTTTTTATTAATCACAGCGTCTTACTACCTGTTCAGGTTATACGGATATGAGATGTTAGTCTCATATAATCTAAATTTTTGTGGATGTGAATTGAAAGGTTTGAATCCCAGTCGGATGAGGAGAGGAAGTTGCAATTTATAGAAAATATTTCAACATTTACGTGGACTGAGAGTTAGCCTGAGTTTAAAAGGGTATTATTAATCTCACAGTACATTTGGACCAAGAGTTCCTTCTTGAGAATTGTAAACAAGGTGTACTAGTGTAATAACTCGGCCACGGCTGTTGTGGCGCTCCATTTAGGATGGTGGTAGATGTTTTCTCAAACTGACAGAAAACAGTAAGTGATGGATAGTAATACACAACAAAATGCCCTGTTAATATAAACTAACCTAACCTAATAATATTCGTATAAGGCAAAAATATTTGTGGGGCTGAATTCATATTTTACCAGAATGTTTATTATCTGTTATAGTCAACCTGTTCGCTGTACGTGGTCCAATTAAGGTATGGATATTTGGGAAAAGAGGTCCCATTGCCCAATTGTTATTCACCGAAATGTCACTAGATTAAATAAAGTAAACTACTAATCTAATACGGCCTATCTAAATCTACCCAAAATACTCCATGGCAGCAAGAAATATTTATTGACAGACTCAAACAAGTAGGCTTGGAATCAAGTTGAAACAGAAGAAATAAGTGGTTTTTTTAAGGGGAATTAATTATTCAATAATTTCTGATAATCTTCCTATGGTCAAACTAGTACTTTTTCCACTTGTTTAGTATGAATTATATAGTCTGAGTCTCATACACTGCTTTTCATAATATTTTTTTATATCTCTAACCAATATTCCGCTTTAAATAACTCTGTATATTATACCTTCCCGTTTCACGCCTGCCGATTTTTATCCTCTAGGCCAGTTGACCAGTTCGAGCGGCGTTTCTTTACCTAGCGGATACATGTGTGTGTATGAATAGAATCGCTTCTCTCAATACATTGTTTATCCTCTCGGTTATATAATCAATTATAAAATATTATGTTTGGTCTCATCATTAATAAAGGATGTTAGACATATTAATATCACATATATGACATACGATCCAATTAATTTAGCATAGACTGGTCATCCTTAGTTTATTATAAAATATATCTTTTGTTTTCTCTTTCCCTATTGACCACCATTCATATTAACAATTTTCACTAGAATATCTCTACACTTTAATTTTAATTATTTTTTCAATCTTCTTAATTCACTGCACTAGTGATACATACTTAGTACATCTACAGACACATTAGTTTATACCTTCGTTTGTACTCATTTCTTGATTTTTAATCTAGTAGATTATTAAAATATTAACTTCAAATTATTTCAATGAATTTAATCAAATTCCATAAATTACGGAAATAGCATATTTTTTTCTATTGTATAGAATAATAAATTTGTTGTTGTAAAAGTATAAAACAAAGAATAGTTAACAAGTTATACTGAGATTTGATAGTTTGATGAAAATAATTATGAAAGGAGATATAAAAGTGATACATTTTTTTAAAAGGTATTTAACGTGCACTTTCTAAACCAGGGGATAAATTCTAGGGGAAGACCAAGACTGGAGTCGGCCTACATGAATCAGCGGACGATGTTTTCAAAAGAATGTACACATATGTAAAGCATTTATCATAGAATAGGCAACCCTCATGACAAATAATTTTGCTAGTTATTTCACTTGGTTGATTTTATTCAGATTCCTGATGGTGGAAATATTATAGACAGCAATAAACTCTGACACAAAACAAAGGGGAAGGGACTCCTTTAAATCTAAGGAATGAAAATTTAGTAACATTAGAAAATATTAAATTAATTATATTTTCCAAATAACCTACGAAATATAGCTGTTCTAAAGAAACAATTATTAAACATCTGGGGGTTTTCACAAAGTTCTAATGTGTTTATTTTAGATCATATTATATCACCTAATTTGAATAATTTACTATTTATCATTATTAAGATTATAATTATATTTGTTGATTTAACTATAAATATTGGTTGCACATACTTTATATAAATGTACTAGACATATAACTTTAATTTAAATCTAATCACTAATTGATTATTTGATTAGGATTTAAATAATAAAGATAGTGTCTTAAATTTATGTTGTTCAAGAAAATTTATATAATTATTTCTAGGAATATTATCTCAATTTAGATGACTTAAAAACCTTTGACCTTAATAAATAAGTAGAATCGACTTCTAATTCATCTTACATCGGAAAGTCAAGAGATAAGAAATAACTGTTGCTTTAATTTGAACTGAAAAATAGGAGGGCGAGAGCTCTTTTCTTCTGTGGTCACATTAGTGTTTAGGTTGAAAGAGTTGACATGCTATCGAGATCAGGATTCAGGATTAAACAATAGAAACGTGGACTGTATCTTGTAGTTTTAAAATAACTGTTGATTGCATTAGTTGACATAGCACCATCAATTGTAAGTACTATGAAAACTAAATTCTTTATTCTCTTTGAGATAAAGGTTATAGTTAATTTGGTAAAAAAAATTATTCGCTTAATTTTTGGGAAGTGAATTAAAGTTGAAATATATATTTTTATAAGCACAATCATTACATAATTATATATTATTGAAATTATTATAATGTATAATGTGCAAAATTAAGCCCTAAATAGGCTACTCGTGTATAAATTAACGATAAAGAGAAATAATTATACCATTAATTTATTTATATGCATATTATAAACTATTTAAAAATCCTACAATCATATAAATGTATGAATTTGTGTCGCCACAATTATAAATTGAAATTTTGGGGATATTTTGGTATTTTGATTTTTAATTCAAGGTAAACTAACTCATATATTTATATATTGTACTTTAAAATGCATACATATAATATTGTGTTATATATCTGTTAAAAACTATTTTGTTGTATACTTTTAGCTCGATAGTTCATAGTTCAAAAAATATTAGTACTTATTACAGCGTTTTACTACCGGTTCGGGTTATATGCTTACGTACTAACTACGCCAATGGTTTTTTCTTTTTAGGGGTTAATAAATTTATATTTAAGGGAAATGTAACCGTATTTGCGTAGAGGGATAGTGAAAAACCAGTTTGGGAAAAACTCGTTACACCCGACCGTGATTCGAACCTCAATCCCCCCATTATCGGCAGTCTAGTCTACTGCAAGAGTAGCGCGTTAGAACACGTGGCCACTGGAGTGGGTCAGCTCTAAAATGAATGTTGTTGGAGATTTCTCCCAATTATTTTCACGATGTTACTGCTCGTTCGTGCTTAGTGACGTTTGCCCACACCACCCCACCCCCAGGAGAGAAATAGATTGGGGAGCACGTGCGTAAAAGATGATGAGGGCGATGGGTTTTTTTCTTTGGAATCTTATTATAAAATAAATATAAAAGGATATTTACAAGTTGTTTCTCTAACCTATTATGCCCTTTAGTCCCTATATGAGTGGTAGTCCGGAACCCTTAACAAGATCTTTATCAACTTGGGTAACCCTGAACGATAAACTACAGCTTTTGTTTGAATCCCAATCTTGGTACTACTCTATCTTTCCAACAATTACAAACTACAAAATTTTCTAAGCATTTCAAAAATGTAGATTAAGTTTCTACATTAGAAAACCTATGCTGCGAAGCGTATAATAAATTTCTTATTTGGATGTTTTACAAATGTTTAATTTTATATATTTGTGAACGTGTTTTCTATTTATCAGAAGAGACAAAATGAAACCGTATCTGCAAGGCATCTTCACCACGATCCTGATTTGTCTGACGTCCCTTATTGTACAAGGGAAGTCAAGAGAAATACCACAAGAGCAGGATTGTGAGTGGATCGGAAACGATGAAAACAATTCTTCTCAAATCAGTATAAATGGTATAAATGGTGATCGCAAAAAACTGTGTTTTGAGCTTGGAAATCTGCAGGTATATGGTGTTTTTCATTGTCTTAGCCTAAATTTCATTTTAGCACAAATAGCAAATGCCTCAAGATCACAAAGGACAGTTAAATAATAATAATAATAATCATCATCATCATCATCATCATGAACAGTGTACAGCCATTAGCTGGGTCTATTTGAAAAATTAGATTCTCCGACTCTCCTTTATCCACATTGCTTCTCCTCTTCCACGATGACCCAGTCTTCTACTCTCTCCCCTTCACACTTCTCTGCACTCCCTTCAGCCACCTGTCCCTTGGTCTTCTTCTTGAGTTCCTTCCCAACACTTCAATATCCAACATCTTCTTTGGTATGATCTGTTCCTCCGTTCTTCTCCCATTAACCGTACCACGTTAGTCGCCCCTTCTCTATCATGTGCTGCACTGATTCCTCCTTAGCTATCCTTCTCCCCATCTCCTCTATCATCTTATCCACTAATGTCACTCCTATAAACCTTTTCAGAAATTTTATTTATATGCTTGAATTATTTTTTATCTTGCTCCTTCATTACCCAAATCTCAGCTTCATACGCCAATGTTAGTATTTAGTACCTCCTCTAGATCACTCCTTTACACGTCGTACGCCAATGTTAGTACATAGTACATCCTTTAGATCACGCCCTTACACATCGTACGCCAATATTAGTACATAGTACATTCTTTAGATCACCCCTTTACACTTCCTCGCTACATCCCTGATCCAAATTATATTTCTCGCACTTATGAAAAAAGCTTCTACTTGTTTCCCTTCTCAATAATTTATCTTCTGTTTCTTCCACTTTCCTTTATCACACTTCTCGGGTATTTAACTGATCCTCTCTCACTGTCATACCAGTCGTTTGCCTATTCTTATACCTTTCAGTAATCAAAATCTCCCTCTTTCTTAAATTTACCTCATTCCATACCACTCCACGACTTCATTTCACGCATCCAACTGATCCTGACTTGTTTCTCTTCATCAGTTTTACCATCAGATCCTCTGAAAGTACCATTGCTTTCATACTTC
>CABFVX010000591.1:98088-109669 GCA_902151425.1 Timema shepardi | reverse complement strand
CCTATTTGATCCATTATTACAATGGGCAATGGTGAGAGAGCAGCACTTCCTTGCTTCAAGCCATTTCATAACTCAAATAACTCTTGTCCTCAGTTCTCCCACTTTCACACTAACTTTGTGAATATTCCTCAATCTCCTGGTCGTCTCATTCCTTACGCCTTTGTTCTTCAATGCTTTCCATGTTCTACATCTGCACATATTATAATTGGCTTTTTCACCATCCAGGAAAGCCACAAACACGTCCTTACCTCGCTCATAGTGTTTCTCTTGCAACTGAGTTAACAGTAAATTTGAGATGTAATGGGAAACTTACTGGTCTGAAGCCAATTAAATAAATTATAAGATTAAAATCAAGTATTAAGTGGTAATAAAAAAATCTGTTGACATAGCTGTCAAGTACCACGATCATTATGGAGACTTAAAAATAAACTGTTAATTTGAAAATTAGTATTTAAAAAATCTTTGTTATTTTTTAAAACTATCTAAATCCTTTAACTTTCAAAGTATGTTTTTATTTGTTTATTAATAAAATAATGGACTTTATTTCAAAAGTTTGTAGATGAAATCAGATTGCTTTCATGTTCTAATTTAGTTAGTAAAAATGTATACCCTACGTTAAAAAAAATAGCAAACTATGTATCTTAAACAAATTATCTCTATAAAATCTAGAATTTTTATAACAATATGATCATAGGAATATTTATTGTTAGTTCTTTTAAAAAAAATATTGTTTCCTCTATAAATATATAAGTGAATTATATTGTTCTAATGATATAAATAAATTTATATACTACTAGTGGATTTTAAACGTATAAAATGGCGCTAGCAAGCACTTTAGTGAACCTTCTAATGACTAGTATTGATTTAAAGAAAGCCTTAGTAAAATAATACTTTGTAAGTATTCTTTTGTTAACTATTTTAATTTTAAATACAGAAACTTTAAATCTGAATCATCTACATCTGCACTAATTTTATAAAGAGGAAAGATTTGATTTTTTTGATTGTAATGGGTAAACTCAAAAACTAATGGACTGATTTTAAAAATTATCTCACCAATATAAAGCTACATTATTAGCGAGTAACATAGGTTATATTTTATTTTGAAAATAATGTGGGGGGGAGAGGGGGACGGGTCTAGTCAAAAATATATCAGGAAAATTGTTTTAGCTTATATCCCGGAAATATCTACAATGAAGTAGGCGTTTACACATGATATTTTAAAATCCAATTTTGATTTTAATGCGTCGTCTATAAAATATGGTATGTATAGAGAAAGATTTGATACACTGAACAAACTGATAGTGTATACTTTAGTGAAGAAGGTAGTTTTACTCTGTATTAGCCTCCAATCACAAAATAATTATGCTTTATCAACTGTTTTAATGCTTGTGTGAATGTATGTGATGTTCTTTAAAACTCAAACGATTACGTTGACAGGTTCAAGTGCTGCACATTCCTAAGATAAACAAAGACATGAAGGATGAAGGTGTTTGGAATCTGCAACTTCGACATTCAAATGGGAAGTCAACTCCTCAATACCGTCAACATTCGCAGATAATCCAGAGTTATTCTGAGAGTAAGACATTTACGTTTGAATAGTTAAAAAATTACATAGTTATTTTAGTGTTACTTGTGTTATTAAAAAAACTAACATCGGGAAGTGTTCCCCATTTGCGTAAAGGTAGAGTGGAAAACAATTTCAGGAAAAACTCCCTCGATGCACCCAACCGGGATCAAACCCCATCTCAGGCAGTCTAGTCCAACACCGTAGAATGAATTACTGCTAAATGCACTTATAATCAGTGTTTTGTGATTTATCACTGTGGTTTTGCTCTTCACTCTCCACACTATTGCGGTTGGGTATCCTAAAGGACCTCTTTGGTCACATGATCGAACTCGTCAGTCTTACTTGGGATTAAATATTCAATGGAGTTCAAATCCCGGCTTTGTGTATTGAGGTTGTTTTACCTTGAGTGTTATTATACCTCCACTAAAATGCGGGTACAAATCATCTGAATTTCTTCATCTTCACTATCCCATTATTATAAATATATGGATAGTCCGGACGGATAGTAAAACGAGGTATACTTAAACAGTTTTTCTCAAAATACTTAACACATTCCCTCTTCGTAGATTGAAGCCAGTAATAGCCCTAGTGAGTCCAACAGCGTGTCTGTCTTTTTAGCAATGGGTCCCGTGTTAGAGTCCTGGAGTGTTGGAAAAATGTATCACTGGTGGAATGTGTTTCCCCTTTTACAGTGATGAATTAATTGCTGGGGGCCTGGGTGTTTTGTCTGTTATAGAAATAAGTTAGTTTATAAAGTCGTGTGCTGATACAGTAAGTCGGTTCAAATAAATTAAAATAAATTAAAGTAATTGATACAACATCTGCCTTTTAAACTTGTGGTCCCAGGATAAACTCTCAGCTTAGTCTAAAACTTAAACATTGCCCAAATTGGTGCTATGTATTAACGGTTGGACAACGGGTTGTTGTCTATGTCATAAAATTAGATTATTTTATATGGCGTGCACTGATTTAGGCCTAACCAATGGACGAATCAACGTTAAATACCGTAAAGGAAACCTTGTTTTAAAAGCTGTATGTCATATATTTTAGAAATTGCGCATGAATTACCGTGATAGACAAATTAATGATACAACTAATAGAAACAAGCTTTGGTGTCTACATGGTATAACGCGCAACTCTCGCAATAGACGGTACTATCGGTCGTTCGGGTCAGTTGAGGGTGTTTTTTTCCCACAAATAGTTTTATATTCTCCCTCCACGCAAATACGGATACAATTCCTCTAATTATAATCTTTCTAAGCCCTAAGACTATTGGCCTAATTGTACAGAAGAGTATAGGCCAAACATGCTGTAAGATTATGTGCTAAAAATATATATAATAATTTAAAAAAATAATATTTACATTTCAGTAATACCAGCAACTGTTATTTCAAGCTATACATATTTTGATAAAGTCGGCTATTACAAACTGTATTACCATGAAATGACCACTTGGAACAACTCTTTGGAAATGTGTGCTCAAGACGGGGCCCACTTGGCCGTCATAAACTCACTGGATGAAGCTGTCCGTCTCCGTACTATGTTTATTTCTCGTATTAATACTGACAACAACAGATACCAATATTCCGACCGCCCAGATGACGAGGTCAAACATTTTCAAGCTTACGTTGGAATAAGATATGATGACGACATTGATGACTTCGTCACTATATTTGGTAAGAGACTACACTCATTTTTTAAAAGTTTTTGTTTGTCTTAATTTGTTTGAAACCGAACCAGCGTTAACGAAGACAAAGGTGTCAGTTATCGCATTGTCTTGTTGGCCAGAAACGAGAGTTGAGAGTAAAATTTCTCTTCAACCCCTTCGTTGCCCACGTGGTGTATGTTTGTCACTCTAACAATAAAGAAACTGCCGATTATCGTGAGCTAAGGGTTCGAATCCAAGCCTGGCTTATTTGGGTTACATGTTTCCCCTGTTACCCTTACATATATATATAATATGTGAATATCAATTACTATTTTACACTGGTTTCCACTAACTGTATTAATTTTAAATTGTGATTTTTTGTTTATTTTATATTTATAAATTACTTAATTGATTAAAATAGAATATCGATTTGTGATTTCAAAGATGTGTATTAAAGTATATTAGATGATTTTATTTATGATATCATTGTGTATATTGATCTCTATTTTTTTTAGGTTAGGGATTAGCATGTAAGTAGAGATTTAGTTTATTTCATAGAATAGGAATTACATATTATTTAATACATATTTATCATAATGGTGGTTTTCCCAATATTTTCACAGATGAGCCATTGTCGGCAACCGGATTCACAGATTGGGGTCCATATTCTCCGTCTGATGATGTGAATTCAGAAACAGGCTGCGTCACTCTTACAAAGGGCGGAAGCATGAATAACGTCAACTGTGGCGTCTATCTGCCTTATTTCTGCGAATATGAAATGGTCTACTGACACAACATCGTCACGAAAAGTGTCATAAATACAGCATCACACTTTTTTGTAGATAAGAGTCCTCTTTTAATTACCATGTAATGTAAAACTTATGAAAATGTACAGTAGCCCCATGGCTTCTTTGGTGCAGACTGACAGCTTTGAAGAGTTACCAGACCAAATTATGTATCTCTACGCCGAGCCATATGATCTGCAAAAACATGTGTTTAGTAGCTGTCACTTATAACAGTCAAAATTTATATATATACCTAAATGTTGACTGTCAGAAGTCAGCTGTGAGCTGTCAGTCAGCACCAAAGAAGCTGTGGGCCTACTGTATCAACACTTAAGAGTAAATTTGCTTGTTTAGCTATTTTTTATTTAATATTTTCAACTTATTTTACACTTGAGTTTGCCCATGACATTAAATCTAGTAAATTAACCTTTTATATTCAGCGAGTCCACTAATTTAGCAAATACACCATTTCAGACAAGTTTATTTGGCAAGGTAATCTTGTATATATTGACGATGCCTGTAGTAAGAAACCAAAATAAATTGTTTAAATTTTTGCAGTCTTTGTATCAAGATATTTTTGCTCGTCTACAGGTTTGCATTGTTGCGATAGGTACCAAAAGATATAGTTTGAATTTACTTTTTAAGAAATAAAACTAAATAAACTTAATATATATATATATATATGCAACCCTATAAAATAACTGAAAAATTATCTAAATTTAATAAGCAAATGCAATCATAATAATGAGGCTCTCTTACGTTGCAATGAACACCACAAAAATAGTTTAAATTAATCAATAACTAAAAAACAAAACTAAAGTAAATTGAAAGAAGCACTCCATATTAGGTGCCCTAAAATAAAATAAAAAGAATGTTTAGCTGTTGGCTTAGTACAAAGAAACCAAACTGAAGAAATCTAATTCACACACACAGTATCATAAAATTATTAAAAACATATTCTGTGACTTGAAACCCCTAACTGACAAAAATAATGATAAAAAACGCAAACGAGCCATCGTCATGTTGAATTATTTTATATTAATTCTTTCACGCGTGTTTCTATCCCAGAACACTCGTTTCCAAGAGGATTTATAGTTGGTTTGTTGATCTTTATAAACCTTTTATTGCCAAGAAGACTTACAAAAAATATTGGCAGCTTAAACTTTAATATTATTTGAATCGACATAAATTTAAGAAGCTAATTTAGCCATACTAGTAGTCGGTTTCTTTCATCCCTGTAACGATCACTCATGCGACAGCGTAGTGGTATTTATTATATGATTATTTTTGAGCCTCCATGAAGACAACCCCATTAGATGTTGGAAAGCGTCATTTCACTGATAAATAATACAATAATTCACCTTGATTTAAATTTGATTAATTTGATTCTTTCAAATTATTCATGTATGTATGTATGTAATTGTATTGTATTGTATTGTAAATGTGTATGTATGTATGTAATTGTATTGTATTGTATTGTAAATGTGTATGTATGTATGTATGTATGTATGTATGTATGTATGTGTATGTATATATATGTGTATGTATATATATGTATGTAAGTATGTATGTATGTATATTTTACTACGCTTCCAGGCCAATCTACATATTTACTCTAATGAACTAAGGATAGTAAATTTAGGAAAACCTATGTATTTATTCCAAAGACATATTTTAAGTAATAATTAAAGGAACAACCAATTTCTAAAAATCAAGAAGACAACTTGTAAAGTTAAGATATATCACAAAATGTCAAGTCGTAATTTTTTATTATTAAGGATAAAAGAGGTATAATTTAGGGTACGTGTAGCCACATTTGAGTGGGGAGATGATGGTAGAACATTTTAGCTAAAAATGAATCAACCCAGATGGACTGGATCCAACCCTGGCTTCTCCATCATCATAGAACCCAGAACATATGAGAATGACATCTTTGTCTGTGTGAATTACCACATAATATTATCACAATGAAACCCAAATAAAAGTACTCTTAAGATTTCATCCGTATTCATGTGGTAGTTCGGAGATTTTTGAGTTCACGTTGATCATATATATAGAACAATAAATGTATATTTTAAATTAAGTAATTTAATTGATTTGGATGAAAATTAATAACCTTTTAGAGGTAGGATATGAATAGAAAAAAAATATTCTTAAATCAATTTGGGTAGTCTGACTCAACCACTCAAAACATCTTTACTATTATTATTAGCACCGCGTCTTACTACCCCTTCGGGTTGTACGCACTTACGCTAATGTGTAATGGTAGGGTGATTGTGAGATGAAATGGAGGACCTACAGTTTAACGTGGAATCCGAACCATGGTGGAGACCTGGCATTCCCCATATTCACAAGATGTCTTGTCAGAGGTGAAGGAAGGGTTTGGTAATCAGATAAATCTTTGCCGGGACCGAGGATTGAACCCCGGCCGCCAGCATAGAAGTCTGACACCTTACCCCTAGACCACCAGGTCACCGAATCCTTACTGATAAATAAAATACTAACCCTCATGGTCCAACAAGTTTTTATTGCAATACAATGAATTCTCAGTGACGGAGAGTTTGGAGCTCAAATCCCGGCTGGGTAAGTTTAAAGTTTATTCTTCAAAACTTTTTTTTATACATTAACTCTAAATTTTCATTTCTCATCCTTACCCGGACAGATATTCAACAACTGTTGATATCCCCATTTGAAGAAAATTAAACTATGTTTATAGTGTAGCAATATTTTATTTCAAGCAATAAAAGTTTTGAAATAAAAACTGCAAAAAAAACAACAACAACACTGCCTTCAACTCATGTTCTCTACATCCCCACCTTAAGTGTAGTACATCCTCATGTCTCTACCAAACTATCAAAGTAAAAGGTTTTCTGAAAGACCACATCAGTATTTCTAGGGGGGGAAACTTTTATATCCTTAGGGTCATATATATATATATACACTTTTCCTCCCTAAAGAATCATATCTAGCTTATTTTAAAGGTGGGCGAGATGACCCTAAGGATATAAAAGTTTCCCCTCCTAGAAATACTGAATATATATATATATATATATATATATATCGTGTGAACAATATCGACTGAGATGAAGAGGTTTAGTTGGGTGGGATAGTTCCCACCCCCCTCCCGTTTTTATTTCAAGAGGCCCAACAAAAGGGCTGTGGTTGGAGTGGAAAAGAAGGGTGTTTAAGGGGTGTCAGAAGAGATCGCTGGGGATGTCTACCCCTGGATCGTCAGGAAGAAGGTAACAAGTGCAGTAAAGAGCACTAGAGCTACGTCAACACTGTGGTCCTTTGAGAGGCTGGCAGGAGAGAAGATTTTCATCTTCCGAGACCTGTACCCCAGATGAGACGGATAAAACAGCTTGAATCTCATTACAGAGGTAGAAAGAACTGAGGATAGTAGGTAGAAGGGGGAGGGGGGGTTATACTACTATGAACAGAGAGGGTAAGGTTTGTTGGTTTAAACCGGCAGAAAATTGTAAAGGGGGAGGGGGTAGTTTTAACATCTTAATGATGTTGAGAGGTAAGGCTATATCAAAGAGAGGGGGAAAGGGTTGGTTGTACAATCGAAATTTATTTCGTGTTTACTGTTGCGATGTGCGACTTGGGAGGATGCTTGCAGCGTTTACTGTAATTAGTCATAACAGTAATTGATGTTTTTAGTTGTGGAACCGTCTAGGAGACTTAGTTCCGAGCAGGGAAGGTTGTTTAAACAGTTTATTAATTACATTTTAGAAACTCTGTCTTATGTTTTTATAAAATACACTTTAGCCAGTTTTATTAAGTATCTGAAACTTACTTTTATAAAGCATAAAGTTATAATGAGGAAAAAAATGTGTTACAATTTTTTTAAATAAATATTTATATTAATGAATTATAAGTTTAAAGATCGAAATGATTGGAAATCATCTGGGTAAGTATGTCATTATTTGGAAGAACGAAATCAAGTATTTTTTGTATCAATTCTAAGGTACTGTGTGGTTATTAGGTAATTAAAATATATTATCATAAATACATCAAATCAATGTCTATAATATCTATAATTTTACATCGACATATCTATTTATTCATAAACGTTTAAGGACTGTGTCTACTTGTGATGTCATGATAGGTCAGCATAGGATCTCGTTTGTTAGTGAATTTACTTTAAACGCGGTGAGTTTTAAATGTATATAAATTTGAAATAAAAACTAACTAATTCTTAAATAATTCTAAAAATTAGTCTTACAGTTTCACAAAATTATAATCAACAACTTAGGTTATTTGGCTTGGTGACCAAAGTGTCTTTTAGATATCTTACTTCCAGAATGTAGATCAAAAAAGTTTGTGGAAGCATATGTCTGTTCTAGAATAGGAAATAAATAAAAGGTCATTTTTAAAAAAAGCAAGTCAAGAGTTTACAAGATGCAAATATAATAGAGGGGAAGGGTTATCAGCAGATAAATAAAAGGCGTCGCTTCATTTTATTTCATCTCTTTCTACTTCGTACTTTGACGTTAAAGGGTGAACGTACTTAAGACTACTTGGAAGCGTCAAGTTATGATGTAACCATGTTCACAAAATATCTTCCGAGATCTCTGAGAAGCTAGCGTCGTCAAATGAGCTCTCACTAGCACCTAATAATTCATTGTCGATAATCTGGTCACGTGAATAAAGGGCACTTTCCAGTAGACGGAACCAAATAAACGTAGCGTAGCTAGATTTTACAAAATGATTAATATAGATAGGTAAAGTTTTTTCTGTCAGTAATAAAAGTTAGTAAGTATTTTTTTAGTTTGCCCATACGCCAATCCTTGGGCTCTGCAACCGCTACTTCAGACGTTTGGCGTGATTTCTGTCCACTGTACAGTAAATACATAATAGGAGCCTCATGATCATATAAGAATGTATATTCTAGTACTCTTGTCCAATAGAATTACTTTATATAAAGTTGGAGTTTTGTGTCACGTGTAGCTGAGTGTTTATGATTAGACAAGAAGTTATTTGAAAACACTTTCACTTCAAATAACGTGACTAAAAATACTTTAAAAGAACACCCAATAAATATAAGGGTGTTGCCTATTTGAAGGGAAAGGTCCTAACATTGTAGTATTTATTAATAGATTATTATTATTATTATTATTATTATTATTAGCACGGCGTCTTACTACCCATTCGGGTTGTACGCACTTACGCTAATGTGTAATGGCAGGGTGATTGTGAGATGAGATGAAGGACCTACATTTTAACGTGGAATCCAAACCACGGTGGAGGCCTGGTATTCCCCACATTCACAAGATGTCTTGTCAGAGGTGAAGGAAGGGTTTGGTAATCAGATAAATCTGTGCCGGGACCGAGGATTGAACCCTGGACCCCCAGCACAGAAGTCCGACACCTTACTCCTAAACCAACAGGTCATCTTTTATTACTATAAAAGGCAGAACTGAAGCTTCAGAACCACTTAAACCATCCTTAATTATAGTAAAACTGTATTTTGTGACCTTGCTAAAAATTTATTTAATTGGTTTTGTTTTTGTCTACTTTTCTAACCGTTTACTTTTATCTTAAAGTNAATATAAATATATATACATATATATATATATATATATATATATATATATATATATATATATATAATAGTTGACCTGGGTGGCCTTGGGGTAAAGTGATCGCCTCAGGACCCACCTGAGAACCCGATGTTTGTGGATTCAAACCCAGCTATAGTTGACGGATTTTTCTTGGGTGATAAAAATACGTAGCACAAATTCCTTCGGAGGGTAAGTAAAGCCGTCAGTCCGATGTTAATTGTGGCTTGTAAAATAACCCTGGAAACTACCTTTCCCGGCAAAACTGTTAGGACCTTCCGCTCCTTCCGCTCTCGCGAATAGAAATTCTCGCTCATCTGATATAATCAGTCGGTTCAAAGAGTTCTCGTTACATTGCTCAAATAAATGAAATAACATGTAGTAGACACTTTAGTTGGTGGACAGGAGACACAAAACCATTTAAAAGTTCCTATAGACATGAGTCCCATTTTAGTTTGTCTCCTAGCTTCAGCCAAGTTATTCCACTAAACTGTTTATATAACACACAAGATATATCTCGACCAGTTCTATGGGTTATTCCTGGTCATTCCAAACCCCTGGCATTTTCGAAAGAGTGCGGCATTCTACGATACGGTGATTGCAGTCTTGCATTCAGGCCGGAGGTGGCCATTTTGAGCACCTCCTATAATGTTAGACATCTCCACATTACATTATCATAACTAGTAAACAGGGTCAAATGGGTCAAGAGTTTTTATAGATTTTATTCCTGGTTTTCGCTTCTCCTTTCCACTGCTGAAATGGGTTCCACATGTTACGGTACATTCTGTATTACATCTATACGTAGATAAATTTCAACTTTATTTAAGCCGGGTGGTGACCTGGTGGTCTAGGGGTAAGGTTTCAGACTTCTTTGTTGGGTGTCCGGGGTTCAATCCTTGGTCCCGGCACAGATTTATGTGATTACCAAGCCCTTCCTTCATCTCTGACAAGACATCTTGTGAATGTGGGGAATGCCAGGCCTCCACCGTGGTTCGGATTCCACGTTAAACTGTAGGTCCTCCATTTCATCTCACAATCACCCTACCATTACACATTAGCATAAGTGCGTATAACCCGAATGGGTAGTAAGACGCGATGCTAATAATAATAATTTAAACCGGTCCCGTGGTATGGTGTTCATTGCGCCTGGCTATGAGCCAAAGGCTCCATGTTTAGATTTCCGGCTGATTCTTTGTGTATTTCTCCTGAAAGGGGAATTACCACACAACCAGAGTTTGGTTAATTAGACTTAAGTTATGTTTAAGCGTTTCCAATGGATCCACACCCTCATACACGCTATCACCATCACCATCACCATCACCATCACCTCATCGGGACACGGAAAGAGCCTCCACGGAAAAGGATGTACGATCAGTACATTCAGGCGTCTCTCTGGGAAACGACACATTAGTACGATTGATGTAACAGAGAGGCACAATATTATATATATATATATATATTGCTTTTAGTTTGGTGATGATATTTTTTATTTAATATTATTATTATTAGCACCGCGTCTTACTACCCATCCGGGTTGTACGCACTTACACTAATGTGTAATGGTAGGGTGATTGTGAGGTGAAATGGAGGACCTAAAGTTTAACGTGGAATCCGAACCACGGTGGAGGCCTGGCATTCCCCACATTCACAAGATGTCTTGTCAGAGGTGAAGGAAGGGTTTGGTGATCAGATAAATCTGTGCCGGGACCGAGGATCGAACCCCGTCCGCCAGCATAGAAGTCTGAAACCTTACCCCTAGACCGCCAGGTCACCTTTTATTTAATATTAAACCAATCCTTAGATAAAGAGAGAGTATTTCTAGAGAGCTGCAAAGTGTCTTTTCTCCGGTTGACGGCTTCCCTTAATATACAATATATTAATAATAGCGAAACCTGAGAAAGAAATAAGCCCTCTGTGTTTTGAATGAATACTAAAGCAGTTAGTCTGACGAACCCTGACCGCTGAGACTGCTTCTGATAAAGCCAGAGTAGCAAGGGTTAGGAAGTGACTTGGGGGG
>CABFVX010000591.1:38287-98048 GCA_902151425.1 Timema shepardi | reverse complement strand
GGGGGGGGGAGGGGAGGCGTCAACCACCACACCACAACACCAACTTCACTTGTCTTCCAACTTCCAGCTATACCAACATAATAATAGCCCTCCCCCTTTATACCTCTTCTACTAACCACAGTCTGGGTAATCCTTCTCGTAGACGAAGGGCGCCTCTGTGCCTTGTAGGCCACTGTCACGGTAGACTATGAAGGACTAGAAGACGGGGGTGAAGAGGAAGGGGGAGGGGAAATCAATATCGGAATCCCGACGCCAGCTCCGATCCACTGGCACAAGCTCAGGAATGGCATAGACACTACAGCTCTTAAAACTGACCCTACGCTGTATTTTTTGGTTGAAAATGGGTGTGTTCCTTATTTCTTTTGATCCTCTTAGGTGTCCGCCTGGTCTAACGCACTAGTCTCATGTTGGACTAGACTGCTGAAGACAGGGAGATAAGGGTTCTATCCAGGTCGGGTGGTTTTCCCTAAATGATTTTATTCTCTCCCTCCACGCAAATTCGGATGCATTTCCTCTCAACTAAGCCTGATTAATACCTAACCCATTAGTTTAGTTAGTACAAAGGCGTATAACCCGGACAGGTAGAAAGGCGAGGTGCAAACAATATAAATGGGCATGCTCATTTCTCAAAGTTTTTTTTAAAATATATTTTGGTTTTAACCCTTAAACTGAAAGTAGTTCACTAAAAAGTGATTTTATTCATTAATTTTTTTTTCAAAAATAGCTTTTACTATTTTGTTAAGGGTAAACAACAGGGGATTGCTTGACATGACACATAATTAATTATTATATCTTTAAAGATATATGAAAATACCTATTATGTTTTATTACTACCATAAACCCTTATTTTAATTTTTAAATATTTTGTATACTGAGATTTTGTTATCTGAGGAGTGTTTCATTATATATATATACAATAAGAATGTACATTCGTCTTTTCATCTGAATATATTTTTGAGGTTTTTACTGATAACTGAAATTTTAAAAAAAAATCCAAAATTATAATAAACTATAATAGAAAGTTCAAAATTTATTTCGTAGTTATTATTATTATCAATTAAATTTTACAATTTCAGATCCCCTTATCGTAATCTATGAAATTTGTTTCGGCAACTTTGATAAATTTCAAATCGATGGTATGCTTATTTACCTAAAAATAAATAATATTTACTTAAAAATGTTTAGAAATGTGATAATGAATAATATATTTTGTTTCAGAAACATAATAATAATAAAAAAAGAACGCCACATTCTACTAAAGAGCTAAAGCGTTACATAACCAGATTGCTGAAAGATAAAACTATCGATTCACCAAAGAGCATAATCGACTCCCCAATTTCTCAGACTTACATTTAAATAATTTATTTTCTTATAGATTGAAAACAATTGGTTTAAAAATATGTATATTTCAAATATGTTTATATTTATTTTAGCGCTGCGTCTTAACACCTGTTCAGTATAAACGTATTGTTTTTATTATAAGAGCACTACATCTTTGCAACGATAATCAATTGTGTATCTCAAATAGTCGCAGTGATACGATCAAAATCAAAGGTTTTCACTTATGTAAATATCCTCAAAATAATTATTATGGTAAAGTTAGATGCACTATTTTATTTGTAATTTCAAAAAGTTCATAAATTTGAATTTTAATTAAAATCGTTAAAACCAATTTTGATATAAAAAAAATTCTCTCTTCACCATAAGTAAACTAAAACATTAATTTTAGGGTTGGATATATTATTATTATTATTATTTAGCACCGCGTCCTACTACCCGTTCGGGTTATACGCTTCAAGTACGAATTACGCTAATGGATTAAGAATTAGGAAGGTTGAATTAGAGGAAGTGAACCCGCATTTGCGTGGAGGGAGAGTGGAAAAACCATTTAGGAAAAACCACCCCCAGTTCACCCGACTGAGATTCGAACCTTGATCTCCCCGTCCTCAGCAGTCGAGCTCAACACGACTAGCGCGTTAGCCAAATACCTCACCGAGGAGGGTAGGTTGGATATAAATAATTCCAACAATTCCTTTGGTGAAACTTATAAAACCTTAGATACCAAGTTATGGTTTGAACGGTAAAATGGTTTCGGATATGGTCCCAGTAACAGACAAACAGCATTGCAAAAAAAAACAAAAAAACAATTAACACATTTCTCGTTCAGGGGATCATGAAAAATCAGAATCCGCAAAAATTTACAATAAGTTTTTGTCCATACACTTTTTTTTTTAATTTGTTGTGTGTCGGCTGTTTAACCGCCAAATTGCCAGTGGCAGAACATCACTTAAAGTTTCGACGGCTGCGTCATGTTTTCAGAAAACTCACGTTGACTCCAAACGTTACTCCATTATTCAAGACCCTCGGTGGTTTTCCCAGAGAGCGCATATGGTCGAAAATCATATTTTACAGCTCATAGCTTGCGTTCTTACGGAAGGTCACTCAACCGAACGTCTTAGGAAATTGGTGGTGGCCAACATTTCGTATTATGTCATCAGTTTGTTTGTTTTTTTACGTTAGTTTCTAGTGGAAAGAACCTTAAGTGCCAGCTAAGTCTCCCTGTGGAACTGGCCCATTCCATTCGAATTTAGGCAGGTATCGTCTTGAATTTAGTATAGCGCCGCACTTGAGGCGTACTAATTCTGACTATGAAACTGGTGTTTGGATACAATCCGGACTGTGGAAAACAATATAATTTATATTACGTAGAATGGAGTTAATCAAAAGACCGTACACTAATTTTATTGTGGGGAATGCCAGGCTTCCGCCGTGGTTCGGATTCAACGTTAAACTGTAGGTCCTCCATTTCATCTCACAATCACCCTACCATTACACATTAGCGTAAGTGCGTACNCCCGCCAAAGTCAGTAGTATCAATAGTACTTTGTTGATAGTTGATTACCTCCACACATCCATCACAGACTCAGTCTTAAGCTTTAAGTGAAAGATTACGCTGAGCAATTGACAAATCCTGGATAGCTCAATGGTAATACAGTAGCCCCATGGCTTCTTTGGTGTTGAATGACAGTTCACAGCTGACAGCTGACAGTCAACATTTAGGTATATACATACATTTTGGCTGTCAGAAGTGACAGCTGCTAAACACATGTTTATGCAGATCATATGGTTTGGCGTAGGGATACATAATTTGGTCTGGTAACTTTTCAAAGCCGTCAGCTGTCACTCAGCACCAAAGAAGCAATGGTGCTAATGTAGCATTGGTGAGCTAAGTCAAGGGTCCTGGGTACGATTCCCGTGTCTAAGCGTCATTTCTAAAAATTGTGTATATTGTATTACGTTGGTTTGTATCGGTGTTTCCCGAAGGTGGCACGCGAGCATCCACGAGACGTAACACTGGCTTTTATAATTCTTAGAATATTTGGGGATAATATTAAATCTGATAAACAAATTTACTCAGATTTTAATGGGCTTTCATATAATTTCCTAAGTTTTTACTGCCTCATCTCACAAGTTTGCTGATCTTACCTTTTAGATGAGAATTTTTTAAACGACTTTTATGCTTAAATATATATACGGTATAAACTTACTTTTTTTAAATAAATAGATGAAAGTGGCACGCTAAGGGGTTTGCGACAGGCGTAATAATATGGAAACACTAGATTAGATATTATATTTGATTAAATAAGGTATTGACAGAAATTCGAACCATAAGGCTTTAACTTACTTGCAAGGGTCAAAATTACGGTACTAAGATCACTCACCTAGATTGATATATAAATAAATACATACATATATAAATGTACCTAGTCAACAGGTTGAGATGTATGGAGTATAATATACTAATAGATTAAAAGACTCAGTCGACTAATGTGCTTGTCATTTTGAGCTCGACTGCCGAGGACGGGGAGCTCGAGGTTCGAATCTCGGTCGGGTAAACTGGGGATGATTTTTCCTAAATGGTTTTTCACTCTCCCTCCACGCAAATGCGGGTTCACTTCATCTAATTCAACCTTCCCAATTCCTAATCCATTAGTGTAATTAGTACTTAAATCGTATAACCCGAACGGGTAGTAAGACGCGGTGCTAAATATTATTATTATTTAAAAGACTCACTTTGCTGTGTCTTGGAAAAAGGTCAAATGGGACACATGTTTATATGACTTAAAAAATTGTTTTTGTGTCACCTGTCTACCATTTAAATTGCTCCCACATGTTACTGTACACCTGTATACGTAATTTATCATAATTTCCGGTGTGATTTAACTAATTTAAAAGCTCATATTGTTTTATAAGTACACGAATGTTTTTCACAATTTACAAATGTGATGTCATGTCGGATATTTTATTACTATTGCAATTTTTTTAGCACCACGTCTCACTACCATTCCGAGTCTTACACATATAATTAATATGTAATTATATATATTGAAGAAGGTAGGATTTAGTTGACAGTACCCGTATTTGCGTGAAGAGAGAGTGTGTAATAATAATTTAGGGAAATAAACTCAGAATATCCGGGGGGGAATTTGAACTCCGATCTAACCGTCACTGTAACACTGGACTGAATAGACAAATATTATATTAAATAGTCATAGTGCCCATTGGTGTGTATTTGCACCAAATTGATATTAAAATAAAGGGTTGACACAAATACAATAATTAAGTAAAAAAAAACTCCTATAGCTAAACATTTTTCGAGTGATGAGTAGAAGACACACTATTGAGAAATTTGGATTTAAATTTTCTTGTATTAAATTTTTTTAATTTGTGCAAAATTCTATTTAATAATAGGCTGTAATTCCCTACTCAAATATGGGTCAATTTATTAAATTCAGCAGTTTCGTTGTCTTCTTGCTGTGGTAGTGTACGGAAGATACAAGGGCAATGATTTTTGAAGTCTTTATATAAAATCCTATTTTTTGATCAAAATAGTTTAAACAATTCTGCAGTAGAAACAAAGTGTTTAATTTGTTTAACATGGTGATTAAATCAGTTGTTGAATATCTTTCAAGGGTGTCCTCGAATATAAACACAGCTTTTTCTCTTTATTTAAAATGTTTCTCATCTAATACCGCTATGCTCATGACAGATATTCAAGAACTATTGTCATCACCATGTGAAGATAATCATACTCTTTTATTTATACTGGAGAATTATTTAATATTTTTCCTTCAAAAAATATTTTGCTCTATAAAACTGCAAAAACACTGCACTTATATCACGTTCCTTAGACCACCACTTAAACATTGAGATGATCGGCAGTCATTTCTGGGTAATTAACAACGTCATCAATACCATTAGATCATGAACTCTGATCGAGCCTAATCTGAATATTTATAAGAGGGAGTGGTGGTTATAACATAAAGAGCACGTGTTAGCAGAAAAAGGTCGTGATGACGTCACTAGAATATTTTTTATGGATCGGGTGCATCAAATACTGAGCATAAGATGCACGATATAAGGTTAGGGTCAGTCAATGACGTAGGATCATTGGTTAAAAGATTGGGTATTTTTAACGGCTACTTTTTCCAGAAGGTTTAGTCATGGTTTGTTCAGCACCTTATCTCAGTCGGTAACGTGCCTATCTACTTGACCAAGGGTCCTGTGTTCAATTCCCGTCATGACCGAAATATTTATCATATGTTAAGTATTGAATTGTGGGTTTTCCCTTTCACACTGATGAATTAATGCTCGGGTGGCGAGTTTTTTTTTTGCCTGTGCCTAAGTTTTAAACTAGTTTATAAATCAATCATTTTATAAAGTGCGTGTTAAATACCTTAAATTATAAATCACACTACTATAAAGCCACATGGTTGATTCACTGACATTAATATTTCCCACTTCCAGATGATCTAGAAACTTGAAATTTGGCAAACTTATAGCTTCTAGACTGTAGCCGACGGATTTTTTTTTTAATACATAAATTTCAACCCCCGAAAAAAATTCAAAATGGTAGAGCAACTTTGAAGTTGGTGCGGACCTTTCTTTGGATGTCTCTTGTGGCTAAATGGTAAGACCTATAAAGAAACTGCTCTGGAATTACATCAGTTTACATCCACTTGCAAAGAAAACTCACTGAGAGAGTATATACATACATATATATCATCCGATTCCGATGACAAACTCGGTAGTACAAAAGTATCATGGCACTTATACCACCCAAAACATTACATTTATTCCTTCTGCCACTCCTGCGAATGGTGATGACCTCATATATCCATCCAGTACGAATGTCCCTGGTAACATAATGGTAAATGTGATGTCATTAAGCATCGCGAAACGTTCCGTTCATGATGCAATATGCATGTGTAATGAGGTCATTGATCGACATATTTCCCCGTCCCCCTCCCGTTGTAGGCACACAGCACCGACCTCATTAAACAATGCAGCCGAGAGGCAATTATGATTGACGTAGTCCTCCTCCCCTCTCCGTGTTTCCCACTGGAGGGACCGAAACACGACACCCAGGAATTTGTCCCCGATTAAAGCGAGCCCAAAACTTGTTTTGTTTTCTAGACCTCAACATTAATACGATCCTATTTATTGACCTCATCGGTGTTTGGGGAATGGTTTGTTGGTACACTTTAGTGGTAAGAGTCCTTGCTGTTAGTGAAGAATCTAAATTAATATCACGAAAAAAAAATAACAACCATACCATAAACCGTTAATTTTAACCTAAACTGGGCTGTTGTTAACATCTCGCTTGCTGTTTAAGAATGTAAAGCTCAGAATATGCAAACCAATAGTTTTATTGGTCATTTTCTATGGTGGTGAAACGTGGTCTCTTAACTTACATGACGAAAATAAATTTTTATTGTTCGAGAACAAGGTGTTAACGAAGATATTTGGTACAAAAAAGGACGAGGATACTTGGTAATGGAGGGAGTTACATAATGATGAGTTACATACCATGTATTCATCACAGGACATTGTTAGGATAGTCAAATATATCAGACTCTAGTGGGCAGGACACGCAGTTTTAATGGGAGATCCTATAAGCCAGGGGTTCCCAACCCTATTCCCGCGGGCACCATCGCGCCCACCGAGCCTTTTGCATCTACCCGCCACTTTTTGACCACAGCTGAAATGTTATTGAATAATAATTTTAATCTTTCACTTTTCCAACTAAAATCAAATTTGTGCTTATCTCCAGGTCTGCTGTTCTCAAGAAGTTGGCGATTGAAAGTCTCCCTCTTTCCAATACCTCTTTCTCATTCATATTTCTTTGCCGGCTCACTTACAAAGTTTACTTTTACTCGGAACCACTGTAGTTCGAAGCTGAATGGTTTTTCTTTTTCCTAATCTCAAAGACCTACCCCCTTCCATCATTATCTTCACACTCACTAACAGATGGTGATACTTCCTATTTCCCTTGTAAATATCTTTACATGGGTCTATCTAGCTTTATTGCCTGAATAAACACAGAAACAAAAATTTTTTTTTTTAAATGTACTCAAGCACCAAACTGGTGGTGAGTAAAATAGTTCCTTGTGTTTTTATTTTGATCTAGTTAAAACCGTAAGTAAAGCAGTATTTTTTTAAATTTATTTTTTGTCAACTTGGAGGGGGTTGAACACCCGTCCTCCCATGGCTAGGTCTCCAGTCTTGAGTATTACCCACAACCACAACAGTCTGACAACCATACAACTAGGCTGGTTATTATTGTTTTTTAAAGCACAGAGATGGGAAGGCCACCTCAGTTTAACAGGACTATGATTGGTCTGTCAGTGCCACATGACACAGGGACGTCAGTGGTCTGAACATCATATGATGATATTGGATCAGCTGCATTTGTAAACCAGTCATTATTAATAAACATAATCTTATTTTACGCTATGGTTTTTGTTAGAAATATTTTAAAATGAAGTAAATAAAATAACAATCCAAAATTAATATCACGACCATTATATGATGATGATGATGATGATGATGATAATAATAATAATAATAATAATAATAATAATGGCGTGTCTGGGCTGCATCAAACTGTGACCCAGTACGTAGGAAGATTGGTTAGTACTAATGTAGCGTTGCCCATGCAGGGGATGCCCGGATGTACTAATCCTTCATCCTTTTTCATGGAGGGTCTTTTCATATCCCGATGAGGTGAAAGTGTAACCGGATGCGTGGTGTAGTGGTCAGTGCACCTGGATACGAGCCTAGGGGTCCCGGTTTTGATTCCTGGCTGATACCTTTTGTATTTTTCAGTTTAGGGGGAATAATCCCATTGATTACCAGAGTTTGGTTGATTAGGTTTAAGCTAGGTTAAGACTCGCACCGGCTCAACATAATAATCGCTATCACATCATCTCATTGCAGGTACTACGTGTAGACAACCTCTTGTGGTGCACCCTGGGTAACGTTCTGCTCCACCGGAGCTGCTAATAGTCTACAAACAAGGCAACCTATTCTGGATGTCAAAGTCCCTCCCGGTCAAATGTACCATACAATTGAAAAAAAAATGTAAAAGGATGATGGTAATGAATACTATGCTATGAAGCCAATGAAGATTTTAATCTAACTAAAGCCTAATTAACCAAACCCTGGTGACTATGGCAACTATTCCCCTTTCGAGAAGATTCCCCCTGTATCATCCGGGAATCGAACACAGGACCTTTAAGATAGTAGACACGGGCACTAGCCAGTGATACCACGCAGCCGGTTACAATCATTATATGAAATCTATAAATATTATACAGTAGTGTCAAAAATGCTAACGTCCTAAAATATTAAATTAAATAATATTTCTTAATGAAAACAATTATTTATTAATTTAAAACGTTTTTTTAAGGGTGCCGTAAAAATGTATTTGCATTTTAAAAATATTATTTCAAACCTTGAAATTGTTATATGTGGTGCTGCTCGAATTTGGTACAAATTTATTTGAATAGTTTTTTTTAGTAAATATGCATATATTAAAATGTTATTAAGGCAACTGCAAAAAAAAAGTCAACATATTTGTTTAGTGATCACTGTGATTAAGTTGGATAAATACCTTATTGAAAATAATTAATTAATTTATGAAACATTACAAAGATAACAGATCAAATTCTTGGCTAAATATATTTATCTCGGTTCATAAATCAAGTCCAAAATATTCCTACGTCCTTGTACTTATCAAGATGCTGATTGAGATGAATTATTCTCCAGGGCAGCAATAGCCCTTTTCGTCTTGACGTAAGCCTCACCCTAACATCAAAAGCGTGTTTCTATTTTAGAGGTGGTTTCGAAACCCTCTAGCCACTAACCACCCTCCCCTCCCCTCTCCTTTTCCTCCTTACACTTGGCGAATCAATCTAATGACCTTGGGGCTGCAAGAAAACTCCCGCATTCAACTCCCAAGCACTGATACGGGGCAAGAGTGGGTGTTAGGGGGTGAGGAGTGCGGGTTTGAGAGAGAGGGAAGAGGTTAGCACTTATCGATTGATACACCGATAAGTGGGGGAGAGAATTACTTCAATACATACGAATTAGAACTGGAATCTAATCTCATAATTGAGAGGATTTGAACTATGGAAAACGTTTCACTGTCTTTACAAGGTTATGATAGTTTTTTTTTATTTATATTATTTTCTAGTTGGGTTATTAAGGGTGCTAACTAGGTAACCGAGATATTTCCAATCAGAGGATGCGCTTAGGTTAAATATTGACAAAAACCTTTTAACAGTACAAGAATTTGATGTTTACTGAAATGCACACAAAACTATTTTCCAAAACCCTGTATATAGACTTGTAACTATGCCATAGCTTAAAATCTGACACCTTCCACTCTGAAAGTTTAATTAATCCACATATTTCTGTTGATAATTAAGACCCAAATGACTGGTAAACGGAAGGTAACAGGTGTAGGCGCATATAATAGATCTTTGTGAATCTGATGATGTAGTTTAATAGGGGGCTTATATCAAAAATTGTATTGGCATTTGTAATTTATGCCTCTCCTGTCTGTTCTCCTACTACAGAATAGATACACCTTGAAACGTTCTAAGCCTACTTGGTCCTTGGAGCTTAGGAATTTCTAATCGACTATTAAAGGGCCAGTTTCATAGTCAGACTGAGTACGCCTCAAGTGCGGCGCTGTAAGGACGACACCTAACTATTATTATTATTATTATTAGCACCGCGTCTTACTACCCATTCGGGTTATACGCACTTACGCTAATGTGTAATGGTAGGGTGATTGGTTTGGTAATCAGATAAATCTATGCCGGGACTGGGGATTGAACCCCGGCCGCCAGCATAGAAGTCTGACACCTTACCCCTAGACCACCAGGTCACCCAACTGAGATTCGAACCTCGATATCCCCGTCCTCAGCAGTCGAGCTCAACACGACTAGCGCGTTAGCCAACTACGCCACCGAGGCGGGTAAAATAAAATATTGCTTCAGTAGAAACAGTATGATTTTCTTAACACGGTGATCTCAATAATTCTTGAATATCTGTCAAGGGTGTCCTGAAATTGAATGGCCACTTTTTCTCTTCATTTAAAACGTTTCTCATCTAGTGCTGATATGCTCACTACAGATATTTAACAACTGTTGATATAACCACGTGAATACAATTAAATAATGTTTCCACTGGAACGATATTTTATTTAGTTTGGCCAAACAAATATTTTGCTATAAAAAAAATTGCAAAAGCACTGTCCTTAAATCGCATTCCCTACATCATTAATGTTAATGAACCCGGAAGGATTCGAAGGAAATTCTTACTTCCAGGGACAGAGCTGAGTATTTAATATGAAAAAGTTTGGGAGTTAGCTTTGTTGCGTGAAAAAAAGTAGAGTCCAACAAACATTTTAAAAGTTTTTTTTTTCTTTTCAAATAACGCTTTGTTAGCCTAGGAACGGATAAAATATGGCTGCTTCTCTTTTGGAGATTCGTGTCCCATTTCACACTTTCTCACTCGGAGTTCCGATAGAATAGAACATAGGTTGAGAAATTGATCGTTACCAATCAATTTTCTTCAAGAGCCAGCCATTACCGTTTTTGTTCAGTGGCAGCAGTGTGATATGTCATTTTCATGGTAACAGTAATGTGTTTTCTTTCTTCATTTTTTCTCTCTTTTTCCTGTACTTTCTCCCATGTAACTTATAATATTAATAGTTTTTTTTCCGTTCCATAGAAACTTAGAATGTCAATAATAATATTTCCAGCAATTTATTATTATTATTATTATTATTATTATTATTATTATTATTATTATTAGCACCACGTCTTGCTACCCATTCGGGTTATACGCACTTACGCTAATGTGTAATGGTGGGGTGATTGCGAGATGAAATGGAGGACCTACAGTTTAACGTGGAATCCGAACCACGGTGGAGGCCTGACATTCCACACTACAGTAAAATTAATCATTTAGTTTATAGAACTACTAATTGAATAAGAAAAAGGGTTGTATTTATTTATTTTTGTTGGTACTATCCAAAAATAAAATAAGTCTCTAAAAGAAAAAATAAGTGTGGTAAGCTAATTAATAAATCCGCATATAATAAGTAATTATTAAATACTTGCATCAAAGAGTTCGTGGGCTAAGATACCAAAATCATCTTACTTAGTTTGCTGCTGATGCGGAGTTTGGGTTTTGAATCCTGCCTTCTTGTATTTAAGAGTATAATTTCTACTATCATTTTTCACTCTCCCGCTAAGCAAATACGATTGTAATTCTTATAAAATTTCATTCTATTCATTCCTATTCTAAAAATTTGGATACTCCAGGCAGGTAGCAAAATGGGCTGCACAAAAAACATAATAGATTAGATGCCAATTTCGGTGGTTGAATGGTCTAAGGCATCACTATCGCTGTAGACTAGACTGCCGATGACTGGTAGTTTGAGTTTCGAATCTCGGTTGGGTGTAATGAGGGTGGTTTTCCTAAAAAAAAAATCCACTCTCTCTCTCTCTCTCTCTCTCACACACCACGCAGTTGCGGGTACACTTCCTATAAATGTAGCCTTCCTCATCCTTAAAATGATTAGAGTAATTAGTACATACAGTAAGCATATAGGCCAAACGGATAGTAAGACGTGGTGCTAAAAACATAATAGGAACTATTGAATAATAATAATATAATAATTATTTAGCACCGTGTCTTACTACTTGTTTGGTTTATACGCTTATGTAATAATTACGCTAATAGATTTGGAATTGGGAAGGTTGAAGTAACCCCGCATTAGCGTGGAGGGAGAGTAGAAAACCATTTAGGAAAAACCACCCCCAGTTCACCCGACCAAGATTCGAACCTCGATCTCTCCGTCCTCAGCAGTCGAGCAGCTCAAAACGACTAGCGCGTTAGCCAACTACGCCACCGAGGCGGGTGAACTATTGAAGATGTATTCATAAGGGTTTGTTACAGTAAAGTACACAGAGTAGAGATATTAGCAATATATTATTTTCTTGTTCAAAGAGAGAGAAAAAAAAAACACCGCCAATATCAAGATAAAACCGGGTAAACTAATGTAAGTTTCGATCGACGGTTTTGGCCGACCTTTTTCTCTATAGAGGTCATATTCGCCAAACATAGCTAAAAGTAGTGAGAAGTTTTGAACTTTTGAAAGTCGTTAATATCCATTTAACCCCCCTTACATAGTCTTGATTACTCTGAGAAGATAAAAAATAATAAAAGGGTTCCTTGGAAAAAGGAACTATGTGTGAACAGGCGATACGAACCAAACGCTCAAAGGTCTAATAATTTCACCAGACTCGTTTATTCTTTCTGTCCTGATAGAAGGAAGAAATGACGACGGGGAAGATGATATAAGAAATAAATATTTCTCAACTTTATAACTAAGACGTTGTTTTTATTTTTAGTTATAAAACTAAGATCAGATGGTGACTTGTCTTCATACTAAGCTAAGGAGTCCCATGTTTGAATCTCGGTATGGCCAAGAATTTTTCCCTTAGTTAAATCGGGGTTTCCCCTTTCACGGTAATGAATCAATGAACGGGGTGTTATGTTTGTTCTTGATTTAAGTTGTTTTATATCCAACTTTGGTGGGCATATGGTCTAAGGCGTTACTCTTGCAATAGAGTGGACTGGTGAAGGATATTGGAGATCGAATTCCAGTTTGGTGTACTTTGTGTGTTTTTACCTACATTATTTCACAATTTCTTCCCACACAAATGTGGGTATTATTTCTCTTAATTCAAACTTCCTCTTCACTTAAACATTAGCGTAATTAGTGCATATGCATGTATCCCGAACTGGTAGTAAAAGGCGGTGCTAAAATAAATATAGTTTATATTATGTGTGCGGTTATAATCAGTCGGTTTAAAAAGTGGACGTTTAATTACCTCAAATAAAAAAAAAAATTGTGTTCACCGATTTTTAAGAATTTTTGTATTGTTACGTTTGCCGACATGATCTACGTTATAGGAATGAGAAGGCTAATTTAGAGGAAATGCTCCTGCTTTAGCTTGAGGAGAGGAGTGGAAAACCACATTTAATGCACCAGGTGAAGACTCATCTTGACCTTCATCGTCACCGACAAGCCAGTCTGAAGCCTCAGACGATAAAACAAATAATTTTTAAAAATGTATGAGCTTTTTTTAATTTCATGTAATATGCAGTAACAATTATGCTATGAGCACTTTCCTAGAATAACTTAAGACAAGCCACTAATGTTTTATATAGGCATTAAATGTATACAAATGTATGGTAAGGGGGAATAATGGAATAGAGTTATTTCTCTATCTCAAGATCGAAAGTAATTTTATTAAATATTAATTAAAGCATACATAATTTTAACACCACATCTTACTACCCGTACGGACTATACGCATATGTACTAATTATGCCCATGTTTTGGGGGATTAGGAAGGCTATATTTAGAGGAAGTTTACCTTCATTTGCGTGGAAAACCATTTGGACAAAACAACCCTCAATACACCCAACCGAGATTCGAAACTCAAACTCCCCCGAGATTTTAACCTCGATCTCCCCGTCATCGGAAGTATAGTTTACTCAGGGAGTAACGCGTCAGGACCACGTGGCCACCGAAGAGGGTTTAAAATCTTATTATGTTCAAACCTAATTTGGAAGGCTGAAAATGTAGAATGAAAAAGTTATATTCTAAGACAATAAGACATATTTAATATTCAAAATATCAAATTTCTTGTCACTTAGTTTATGGGACCTAGTTTGGCCAAAGACTCTCGATTGTCTTGTGACTCTTTGTCTTGTATTTCATTTTGACCTAGTTCACGTCAAGGTGGTGAACTGATTCGAATAGTTCAGCCGGAAGAAAAGTTCAATATGAACTAATGGCTGCACTCGAACTGAGAAACATTTTTGACATCGATAAAGGGTCGAGAGGGTTCTTGAAATCCCCACACTAGAATTGAGCAACTTGCACTCCAAAACTCGCACTGAAAGTTCCTTTACCTAACAAATCCAAAATTGAAGGCTCAAATAGAAAATTATTATAAACACAATTAGAGAGAGATGCTTGAGTAACTATTTCGAATGTCTGAATATAAACATTGAAAACTCAGAGCACGCAGCTCAATCTAGGTGCGGGAATGATAGTTTAACGGCCGTCCTCAAGTGTATATAAGTACCCAAAAAAGACAAACGTAAAAAACACAAATGTAGAAAACTAGACTAAGGGTATTTATACTATTCATGAGAAAATTTAAAAAAAAAATGCTTTTGTTGGTATTTATTCATTAAAAATATAATTGAATATATGTATATGTTTAGTAACAGGTAGAACCATATATGATGGCATAAACACAATTATTAATGATAGTCGTAATGAACTTTCTTATAAAGTTTGTTAAATCGACCCTAGTTTAAAAACAATATACAAATTTTATATCTTTCTCATAATAAGTAAACATGTAAATACACTACTATTTGAAAAAGGTGTGTCCTCAATACTTCTATCATCATTCATTTAAAGATTTCCATTCCTATTCCCATTTTACAAGAATAAATTTACACGAAATAATAAAGAGACTAAAAACGTGAACGAGTACTATAAAACAACAAGATAAGCTTTTCCAATTAGAGCAAAAATTCATTAAATAAATCAAAGTTATCGAACTACAACATTAGACTTTATTATCGAGAACTCTATCTATTAAGTCAGTGGTAATATTCCAACAAAAATCAATCTCACCAAAATAAACCCAAGTCTCGATATCTCAATCTTTGACTACTCTCCAACATCATGAAATTTCAACTAGTATGATTTGTACGATTATTAAGTTACTTATTTTAACAATTAATTATCAAAGTCCGAAAATAGAATTTTGAAAAGGTTACAAAAATAAAATGTAATTAAGCCTAAAAGAAATTTGTTCTTACATTTTTAAATATATGTAGCCACGGCTACGTACTTCTCATTGTAAGGCTACGTACTTCTCATTGTAAAACCAAGTCCAAGAGTGCCGGACATATTCCATCCCGGCTCTATATATACAAGAAAACCCAGAGGACATGGAATGAGAGGATCAAGGAGGGGGAACACATTAAGGCCACACAAAGGGGGAAATGCGCGTAACAACATTTGCTTCTACAACCAACTCCAAACGACCAGAATACTCTGGACTAGAGTATGACAGGCCTCTCTTCCTAGATTAAGTTCTTTGGAATGTTTAGGTCTGAAGTGAACTCTAGTGGACGCCGTTCGAACCTTGTGGGGCTCGGCTAGTTGATCACGCGGTGCGGTTTCGCTCGGTCGTGTATTGTTGTTCCTCCAACCTGTTTTTCAGAGGCGCTGGGATGATGAAATTGGGTAAGTTTGTTTTATGTCTCCAACTCGTCTTTCTTCAATTGCAGCCTAATGCTACAGAACGTGCGGCTCACTCTAACTGAGCAACTTTTATCTGCCCCATCTGACAACCCTATGGTTCATTTGTTATTCGTTCTTATTTTGAATATACCTATCTGTGATATTTTATTTTGTGATTTTAGTTTAACCTATCTCATTCTTTATTAGTATGTCCAGTAAATATAGTCTTATTATTTTTGTTTATATTGTAGTCTAATTTTTTTTTGTAATGGAAGAAAGTAGTGTAATCCGGACTATATTCAGTGAAAGTGGTAAAAAAATTCGTATTTACAAAAACTTTTAATACAAGTCATAAATGTTTATGAAAACTACTGAAGAACGGTGTTGGAGATGTACCAAAAATAATTGCAATGCTACACTTTTCACGATAGGAAACACAACTTTTTATCTGGTAGAAGGAACTCATACAATCTATGAATCTAGGACTGACGAAGTTCTTTGTCGCAAATCTATCTCCAATGCGATAAAAAAACCAACAAAGCTAATTCATAATGAGACCGAGCAGCAGCCTCATGTTGTTAGCTAGTTAGCAAGAAAGGATATTGTATGTACTAGAAATAATATCACACATGCAAGATTACAAAGTTTACCTAATCTTCCACAATATACATACGAAGTCCATGAAGTACTTACAATAATGAGAATGAAAATAACGGAAGGCGAAGAGTTTTTTAAAAATCAAGAATGAGAGAAGTGACCTGGCGGTCTAGGAGTAAGGTGTCAGACTTTTGTGCTGGCGGCCGGGGTTCAATCCTCGGTCCCGGCACAGATTTATCTGATTACCAAAACCTTACTTCGCCTCTGACAAGACATCTTGTGAATGTGGGGAATGCCGGGCCTCCACCGTGGTTCGGATTCCACGTTAGACTGTAGGTCCTCCATTTCATCTCACAATCACCCTACCATTACACATTAGCGTAAGTGCGTATAACCCGAATGGGTAGTAAGTCTTAATGATAAGAATGAGAGAGAAAAGGGTATGGTGATATTTTCTTGCAGTTCAAATATAAAATTCTTGTGCAGGTGAGATATGATTTTAATGGATGGTACTTTCGAGTGCACACCAAAGTACTTCTTACAATTATTTATCAGATTATTCTGATGGGTTGTGTATTCCACTGGTCTTTTGTCTGCTACGAGCAAAGAAGAAACCGTCTTATTTTCACATATTTAATATGATCAGAAAATAATGTAAGAATAGAAATGTTAGTTTAGAACCCAAAAAAGTTGAGGTAGATTTTGAGCGGGTGATCCACGAGGGTGTGCGTGCAGAATTTTCGGTGGTTGTCGTTTTCATCTTTCTCAGGACTGGTAAGTACATTTTGAATCGGTAACTTGATACCATCTATGTTTTTTTCTATACGAAACTCTGGCTAAGCTGCTTATTGTGAACAACTTTCAAAAAGTCCGTCTGTCTGTCTCTCACTAAAATTGGAAGCACGCTAACAATTATAATTATATTCCTCAATCAACTATCTG
The DNA here is from genome assembly GCA_902151425.1 of Timema shepardi. Lineage (NCBI taxonomy): Eukaryota > Metazoa > Arthropoda > Insecta > Phasmatodea > Timematidae > Timema > Timema shepardi. The sequence continues at coordinate 80,809 of CABFVX010000591.1, read as the reverse complement.
CCTTAGCATAGAATAGACTATTTCATATCATTTGAAACTTCAATATTTTATTCGTTGAAGGTGGAGGAAGATTCGACAGCTAATACTGTCAACAATGTATAAAGATGAGAAGTCCGAAGAGGGAAAGTGGCTCCATTATTGTTTTGGTCTGACTTGTCTTGACTCTAAAGATGTTGGTGAAGACTTTCCTGACCTCATGAGCGTGCAACCGTCTGACACACGACTAACTGGTGTAGCAGTGGTTTGTGGTCAATCTGGGCAAAGGGAAGCAGTGAGGCTACAATAAAACTGGTCTGATAGACCATATTTTTCTATTATTTTTTTAAGTTTAAAGTATTATGGAGAACAACGAAAGGGAGCGACACAAAGTATGAATGTAATAAAACAAAATCATTGGTGATCTTAGGTTACACATTCGAGTTAAAAATGTTTAATTGCTGTTATTAGTTTTGTGTGATTTTTATAAATTTTAAATTGTTGTACTTATGATTGAAAATTATAATTAAGATAATGGAAAAATATACATTATAAATTGCATGAAAAGAAAAGTAATGCAATAATGAACGATCAAAAGGTTTCTCAGAGTGAGCCGGGACTAATAGATCGCTAACTACACATCCCTACTTCACCGACTATTACTGGTGACCTGGCGGTCTAGGGGTAAGGTGTCAGACCTCTGTGCTGGCGGCCGGGGTTCAATCCTCGGTCCCGGCACAGATTTATCTGATTGCCAAACCCTTCCTTCACCTCTGACAAGACGTGTATTAATCACAACTTGTGAATGTGTGGAATGCCAGGCCTCCACCGTGGTTCGGATTCCACGTTAAACTGTAGGTCCTCCATTTCATTTCACAACCACCCTACCATTACACATTAGCGTAAGTGCGTACAACCCGAATGGGTAGTAAGACGCGGTGCTAATAGTAATAATAATAATACCAACCATTGCTATTAACAGATTTTCAAAAAAGTTACCCTTGACACCTCGACGCAAACATCAATATTTGTGCTAATATGGTGACAAGTTTTGCTGTTCAGAGCCTTTGGTTAGTGTTTGAATAACCACGGAGGCTATTGATTATTTCTACTACGTATGCATGATAGTGGCACGTTATATTTAAATATTGATACGCTCATGAGCTGGAAATTGTCGCGTGTAATAAAAAGAGTTCCCCTTCATAGGTTGACGCAACATCATACACGCGGTCGTACAAGTGGATAAATACTATATATGTGCGTGTGAATGTTTCTTAACGTACTTCAAGACACGCATCCGAATAATTAGACTAGTATTAAAATATGTAGACAAGTGGCATGACTCTTTTTTTTTTACCCCCATTTAGTTCTAACTATTAAAATAGATCAACGGTGACCTGGCGGTCTAGGGGTAGGGAACATACATCTGTTCTGGGGGTCTGGGGTTCAATCCTCGGTCCCGGCACAGATTTATCTGATTGCCAAACCCTTCCTTCACCTTTGACAAGACGTGTATTAATCACAACTTGTGAATGTGGGGAATGTCAGGCCTCCACCGTGGTTCGGATTCCACGTTAAACTGTAGGTCCTCCATTTCATCTCACAATCACCCTACCATTACACATTAGCGTAAGTACGTACAGCCCTAACGGGTAGTAAGACGTGGTGCTAATAATAATGTAACTTTTGAACGGACATTTGATACGACCATTTCAGGCTTGCATTAAGGAGCAAAGTAGTAATTATAAGCACTTTATGTTAAGGTAGGCAGTAACATATTGATGGAAAGAAAAACAGAATATGACTCTTAAATAAGGTTAAATAATACGTGTGTTTATACTTACTTATTTCCCTATTGTTTGTGTACCTACAACACCCCTGAAGTTTGTTCCACATGTTAAGGTACATATGATGTATACAGTTTACCCAAAATAATTCCCAAAAAAACTATAATAAATATATTTCTAGCTCACTTCGAAAATGTTGACAAGCCAGAATCACTATTACATTCATATCAAATCTGTATTAATGAACTTTTAGCTGCTACTAGCTTATAGCTGAGTGGTAAGGTAAGTTGAAGATCACTAATCACTTCCTATATGCTACCCATAAATATGTGTTGATTTAAGTAATTGTGTACAAGTTTGAATGGTAAAGAAAAAGTGTTTTACCTGATATTAGAGTAGTTTGCACTTCATATGATCCGATATATTCCCATTGTTTAGAAAGTGCACATTTAAATAACCTATGACTATTTTTCTATTTAGAGTATTTTTATAATATCGTGTAAGAAAAAGCAAAGTCTTACACCAGTCAAATATTTTAAAACATTTATTTTAATAATTAATTTTACTAAAAATTTAACTTTTCCTGTTTTCCCCTTGTGACCACGTTAACAAGGCAACATCTCTAGTTTTTTAGACAATTATGAGTGTGTTAAACATTCAATTTTCGTTAGACGCTGACTCACATACATAAAATTTAAGTCACAAAAGTTCAACTCACTTACTTCACTCGTTAGCGTATCTATCTACTAAACTTAGGGCCCTGGGTTCAATTCCTTGCGTTGCTAAAAAAAAATGTATCATTGATGAAAATGGTGTATTCAACTTTCACAGGAAGGAATAAGTGGCTAGAGGATTGGTTGTTGTGTATGTTTTATGATTAAGCTTAGTTTGTAAGTTAGGCGCTGGTGTAATAAGTTGGTTCATGTTACAATACTGGATTGTAGACGCTTCTTCCTCAAAGTGGAGAAAGGTAATTTACCTCCATTCCAAAGTCTACCGTGATAAAAGCTCTCCCACCTTGCAAAATCCTACCGCCTTCCACCAGCCCCCGCCCGCAACTCTCGCCGCGCTTTCCAAACTTGAAGACAAATCGTTTGATAAATTGCGGGAATTTGGAACGGTAGCATACAAGAACAGTTAGAATTTTTTTTTTTTTTTTTCGTTTTATTTCCTACTTACGTACGGGAATGCCACACTAATATCGAGATAAGCCTGCTGCAAATTGATCCAACAGTAGGGATGTCATCGACAGGGTTAGACACCCCAATAATGTACCATAATCCGGGAAAGTCAAGAACATTTTACTAACTAATGTAGCCCCATGGCTTCTTTGGTGCTGAGTGTCAGCTCATAGCTGACGGCTTTGAAAAGTTATCGGACGAAATTATGTATCCCTTCGCCGAAACATATGATCTGCAAAAACATGTGTTTAGCAGCTGTCACTTCTTACAGTCAAAATTTAGGTATATACCTATATGTTGATTGTCAGAAGTCAGCTGTGAGCCGTCAGTCAGCACCAAAGAAGTCATGGGGCTACTGTAGGTAAAAATGAATAGTTATTTTCAAAAATACCTTTGCCTAATAATTTTTATCTTGGAATAAAATATGTAAACCAAACAAATAGAGCAGGATGGTTGAACAATTAATTAGCCGAGTAAAGCGAGGTTTTGTTTAAACTTGACCAACTGGCATTTCATCTGTTTGTCTCCCCTGTTGTTCGTTTCACTCTGACCTTCAAATGGGTGAACTAAATTTTAACGAGATTTGTCGGGGACACGTTTTAGACCTAGACCGAACGATTTATGTAAAGAGTTTCACAATTTTGTAATTCGTTTCAATATGGTGGTACTCAAAATGGTGTTTATTGAATAGTTGATCTCAAAATATTTGTATTTATAATTCTAAGCAATCGATCGATTAGGGCTACCTATGGGACTGCGGAGTTTTGGTACAACCTTTTTTTATCACATCATAGATGACTGTCCAATCAGAAAATTTGAAGGAACCAAAAATGACTTTATTGATGCTACTCCCGCAGCCATCAACTTTTTGGGTTTGTTGGAAATGCAAATTTGACGTTATCAATTGTGTTAATACGTCTACGATCTTTAATAATATTGTTAATTTGCTTTTATGTTTGCACCATACTATGACTAAGTAATTTATCTTGTAAATAATTAAATGTATCAAGGTACTGCAGATGTACGCCATATTTTAAATAAATAAATTCATTGGATATATAATTTTTTTAAATTTCAACATGGATTGCGAAACTTACGTCTCAAGCCACGTGAACCATGGTTATTATTTATATATTAACAAAATGTATACGTATAACCTTAACCGGTAGTAATAGGTGGTGCTAAAAAAAATGTTTGCCTGCCTGTCTGTCTGTCTGTAATGAGCATTGCACGCTATCTACCTCAAGCAGAGGGATAACATTTCAAAATTAATAAACTCTGTGAATAAACAGGTGCACTTAGAAGCTGTAATTTTAAATATTTTATTAGACTTTTTTAATTTATTAATAATTGGCTGGGAAGTAATAAAATGAGATTTTTTTTCTACTTATTTGAAGCAAGGAAAATCGTTTCCCAGGTTAACACTGGGTAGATCTGTTAGTCTATGAATATAATACTAATGAATATATTATCTTTTTTTCTGTATAGCTTTATCACCAAGGATAACTATCTGCTTCAAATCCCAGGGGAAAATATAGGAGATATTTAAATTTAAAGTCCAAAGAGAAATTTTAAGACTGTAGTAAAGATAATAACATGGAAGGGACTATGTTTATTGTTCACAGAACTACTAGTATATTTATTGTCCTTAGAACAAAGGTATATACATATAATTAGATCTCAATTTTTGTATATATTTGTTTTAATATTTTAAACTCAAAGGTTATTCTAAGCAGTTTAATCCAAACTCATCAATTGTAATTAGTTTTAGTAACTGTTACAGATTAAAGGTGTTAAGTCTAGATTTCTGGGGAAGTTTATCTTAAGAGGTTTATTGAAGTTCTACTTGAATCGGCTATTTGGTTCTAGAGTTATTGAGGAAGTTAAAACCCATAAACCCATGGATTCTACACTTGATTATATTGCGTATGTGAGTTTATATGGCTACAAAATAAATAGTACGAAATGGGATTCAAGGAAGTATTTCAACAGTAAAACCTTACAAAATGGGATTCAAGGATATATTTCAATAGTATAAATTGAGTGTAAGAAAGAGCGAAATCTACTTCACACGTATGCGTGGTTTAAAATCACTTTACAAAAAGTTTAACCAATTTACGATCTTATCTACTTTCACACGCTTTAAAAATAATTATATATATTATTCGAATGTTCTTATAGTAAAAACATTAAATTGTTTGCACATTTCTTGGTAAAATAAAAATATACATAATAATAATGATTATTTTATGTTATTTTATTTAGACAATTCAGCTTCCACTTTCTATGAATGTAAATTTACTAATCAAATCTACCAATATTCTAAAGATCATTATCGGATGTATTTGATTATTTTAACATGTTTATTTAAATGTTTAATAAATATTAATTTTAAACTACATTGAGAAATAGGGAGCCATATAAATTATTGTATCGATTTTATAATTTTTCATTTCCCATACTTCAATTTTTAAATTAGAAATGTCCAGTCATCATTTGGCTCTCCAAGAATGTATATTCATTATCATGTTTCTCTTCTATTGTATATCACACAAAGTGTTTTTATATTAGTTTTGAGATTCTTCCCTATTTACTGCATCTTAATTTTTAAATTTAAGGGTCGGACCTTAATGGTGTTTTGAGGTGCTTCTTATACCTACCTGATAATCCTCAATCTTCAACTACATTTAAAAGTAATTTATGATTTTAGTTTATGAAATTTTAAACACCTTCATTCCCTTTTCTCCAATTCACTTTTAGAAATTTTAAAATTAATATTCAATTGTTTTTCTGGAGTCATCTTTCCACATGTCTGCTAAATTTTAATTTCCTACTTTATGACATCTAAAAAAATCTATTTATACAAAGGCTCTACATTTTCCGGAACCCCATTTTGAAATTTCATAATTTTATATTTTTCTGGTTAAATGGTAAAATATTCTCGCGTTATTTCCTACAAAGTAAAATTTCAAGTTTTCAGACCTGGGGTTGGGGATCTACGATAATGAAGGAGTCAGTGAGTCCCACACATTTCTGCCGCTCTCCAGCCGCTTAGGGGATGAAATTTGAGAAATCCTCCAAAAATCTCACGTTATTCTAAAAATTAACATTCATTTTAATTTTCAAGCTTACTATCCGCTGGTTCAAAATATACATAAGTGAATTAAAGAAACTTTCAATTTTCATTGTTAACCCTTAGAGGTTGAGTTTCCCCTCATAACTGTTGCTTGGGGCCTAAAATAAATGTTCATGCAAAATCTAAAGTTAACAGGCCCAGCCGTTGGGTAAATACGGTGGTCAGTGAGTGGGTTCTGCCTTTAATATTTCTAGACAAATTGTTAATGTTACTTCAATACAAGGAAATGTCTCCACCGAGTATCATTGTTACTTCAGATAAGGAAAATTGTATTTCCATCAAAAGGCTGGCCTTTTCTCAAGGTCCCTTCACCCCCACCTGCACCCTGCTCAGCCATGGCTACCAACTATTTACAAATAACAAATTAACTTCTCAGAATTTCATTTGGTTACCTTAACGAGAAGGTATGTGGCAGACAGCAATCAAATGAGTGTGCATTTCATCTATTATACCCTCTCCACCCTTAACTCTAAGAATAAATTATTTTTAACTCTTTTATCTAAATATGTAAACATAAAAACTATTAAATAAATAAGATAAAAATACATATTAAATCCAAATATTTTCAAATTATTTTAACCGTTTCCCTGAAACAGGAAAAATGTTAATAAAATTCCCATACATTTATGAGACACTGATAAGCAATTTACATACGACAATAAAATAAACTAGGTAAATGAGGGTACCATAAAACGTATGGTCGTAGTGTTCCAAATCAATGTTTAGCTCCCGGTGTAGAGAAATAATGACCTCCCATAACGCTAGTGGTCTGAATGGATGCATGACAATGGGGGTTAACTACAGTCCAACCGTCATAGGAGTGGTGGTAACTGACAGATATAAAAAGTTACCAAATCTACTCTAATGAATCTATCCACCAAACCACGTGATCTGAAAGACCATACGTTCAGCTGCTATCACTTTTGGCAGTTAAAATGTTTACAACAAACAACTTTGTTTTTAATTATTTATATCTCTTAATCGTGCTTACATTATCGAGATATGAACTTTCACTTCATAAATTAAGATGGTTAGCAATCAGAAGTAAAGGAGATCAATGACTTCATAAAACTAGTGTTTGGATGGGTTAATTCACTTTGTTTAAAAAATAAAAACATTTCATTTTAAAATAATATTTTGTATGGCTCTTTTGACAAGTTATATAAAAAAAATCTGTAGTGTGTTATTAGAAGATACAATAGTGTGAATATAATATTTTATAGCTAATTATTTTATACACTATAATAATTATATCTTGTTGCCTCACGACTAATAAAAATAATAATAGTTTTATTTAATATAATATTATGTTTTTTCAATTAGTTAAATAAATGCGTACAACCTGAATATATATTAAGAAAATGTGGTGTTAAAAAAAAGTTACGAAAAATCAAATTATACAGTAAACCTTGGGGCAGTATTATTAGAAGCGTTTATTAAGGTGGGGTTGAAGCCGACGCGAGTCAAAGGCAGTGTTTTTGCAGTTTTTATGGCAGAAAAAAATTTTGGCCGAAATAAATAAAATATAGCTCTAATACAAACTTAGAATTTAATTTTTTCTAGACGGAGACTTTAAAATTTCTTGAATGTCTGTCAAGGATGTTCTGAAATTTAAAGACAACTTTTTCTCTTAGTTTAAAAAGTTTGTTAGACAATGCCATCATGCTTATGACATATATTCAACAATTGTTGATATCAACATGTGAAGAGAATTAAACTAAGTTTCAACTGTAGAAATATTTTACCTATCTTGGCCCAAAAAAAGTTTTTATATAAAAACTACAAAAAACACTTACCTTTTCTCGCGTCCCCTTCCATCCCACCTTAACACTTTTGATTGATAATATAGTATTACTTATAAAATAATAATAATTTCCACATATTTTCTTTTAATCATTGTTTTTAATTAAAAACCTTATACTAACTGTCACTTACCACCACTCCCATGACGAATGGACTTTAGTTTTGGCTAGGTTATTACCTCAACCACCCCCGCACGCCACCTAGAGGGTGAACGTGGTGGGTGCTCACGGTATGCAAGCTCAGGTCAGGTCAACGTCAGGTCACGCAAAGTCACGAACACCTTTAGGTCAAGGACGACACTGACAAGAAAACCGGCCATTGATTATGGACTGACACAGTTCCCAGAAATCATTGCGGGTGGTCGTCATTTTAGTTGCCCTTTCTTGACAGTTTTTTTAGGTGCTTTAGAAACGACGTAGTAACAACATAGCCAGTCGACTAAATCGTTAAGATTCGCTTCGAATCTGGTCGTCTTTATTTTATTTATTTTAACGCCATGTCTTATTTATTATATTTTCACTTTATATGTATGTGTACTAATTACGTTAATGCGTTAAGGGTTAAGAAAGGTTGAATTTAGCGGAAACGTATCCGCATTTGTGTAGAAGAAGAGTGGAAAACCACTCACAGTACACCTGACCGGTATTCGTGACCATATCTCCCTGTCATCGACAGTTTAGTCCTACACGAGAGCTACGCCTTAGACCACGTGGCCACCAAAGCTGGTTTGATCGCATTTGGCAGGAAGGTTGGCCATCCTGATACGTTTGATTTTTTTTAAACATTCAAATGTGATTTAGCATTAGAGCTATTTTTCTTCCGTATTAACGTTGGTGCATTTCCTTTAAGATACCCTTCTCATTACAATTATTTGATTAGAATTGTGCCTTTACAGCTGCATCAATCTTATANGGGGTGATTACACTAACAAGGTAAGGATATGTTAGGCAGAATCTGGAAGAAATGTACCATAAACTGTGGGAGATGGGGTACAAAACCATCAAGGAAAGACAATCCTCAGGACACTATATTGTGATTTGAACCCGGAGCTTACCGTGGTGGGTAAACCAAATGAGATGAGACTGACATTTATACCACGTGTCCACCAGCGTGGGAAAGTCTGCATTGTAAAACCTTGATATATAGTAATACATACATTTAAATTTGTCTTACTCAAAGAAGGATCGCAACAAAAAGGAAATGTTTTAGTTTTGTTAACGAATTACACCCCTTCTGTCCCTTGGTAAAACGAAGGAGATTCAAAATAACGCGGGTAAAGTTGCCCAACGCTGGTGCCAAGTAAAGTTTTAACATTATCTTGACGTCGCAACAAAGTACTTGGAGATAAAATGTTGCACTTGGTATCTCTCGCAAGTTTTCGGAAAACCGCAAGATAAATGGGCACAACACCACACAGAGGTGGAGAATAGTCAAGAGTGATCGTCAGAAAGACAAGGTTAGGATGGAGATAAAATTCAAAACAACAGTTAATTCTTTTTTAAATCACTAATTTTAATTTCAATTAGGAATTAGTCTTTTAAGAACTATACAAACTTTTATAGCCAGAATAATTATAAAACAATTTATTTAAGTAAAAATTGCATTAGATAATTTTTTTTAAATCCGTTCAACGTATGGAATGATTTTGGTAAAGAAATACTTTTAGAAAATAAAGAGATTTTTTGCGGTCATTGTTGATAACATTTTACCATATTAATAATTAGTTTTTTTTCAAGTATTGATAATATCTATAAAAAGTAACAGCTGTGACGACCCATGAATACATAAAAGTAGATCTAATAACTTTTCTATCTGTCGAATAAGGTTCTTACTGTGAAAATTAGACTACAGATATATATTTCCTCAATCAAATAAATATATTTTTATTGGTGTCCAAAAATATATATATAAAGAAAACAGCAATTTCAGAAAAATAAAAATTTTTATTAACGAACGTTTCAGCGAATTTCTGTTGGGTTTTACAAAATTTTTACATTTTATTTAAAAAAAATCATTTAAATTGAGGATTATTGTAAAAAAAAGTGCAAGTTTTTTTATAACTAAGCCACAGCTTATTTTTAATTTACGTCAATCTGTGAATGTATTCACGCTATCAAACTAGGGTTTTCAATGTTAAAAAATAATGGTTGAATTCTTTAAAAAAATATATTACACTATAAATTTAAAAGCGAAAGAATCCTCAAACGTATGAACTTTAAACTGGTACAGTACAAACTCTACATATTTAAAAAGATGATTTATACTTCGTTCACGGTAGGAATTACTCTCTGAAAGGTCTTTTTTCCTACCAATATTCTACTATATAATAGATTTCTGGTAGGGAAAAAGGCCTTTCAGAAAACAATTCCTACCCTGAACAGACTTTAGCACTCGTTAATATTATAACACAATCTCTCATCCACGATCCATGAATTTGAAAAAATATGTATTTACTTGGTAATAAATTAAAGTACTAAGTTCTTGTCTGGTACAATATTTGTGTTGCTATTTTATTGGCAGCTAAAATGTTTGTATTGTCAGTACCAGGTACACTCCTTTAACTCTAAGTTGTGGCCTTCTTACCTTATTGGACTACACTATGACCATACCTTAGGCTGATTCCACACAATCCGTTGAAACGCGGTGGTTTTGCCGCTAGCTTACGACCTCAAACTCTTGAATCTACTCCTGACTGTCAAAACGCAACTGTCAAACAGCTATCAAAACGCTACTGATTCTACACTAGCGGTTTAAATGCCACGATTGTTACTTTTACTTGAGAAAAATGGTTCAAAAATGGACATTGTACAGGCCTGTTGTATTGTAGGACTTATCTTATTGGAGGAAACTCGCAACAAACAAAAAAACTCGTCAAAAGAGACTATGGTGGACTCACCCCACATTATTGAACCTTCTCTCAACAGAACAGTTTCATAATATGTTTCTGAATCACAGAATGTACCCAGATAAGTTATTTTTTGTACTATAGAATGCCTGTGGTTTCATTTGATGAACTATTTGGTACCCGCCTCGGTGGCGTAGTTATCTAACGCGATAGTCGTGTTGAGCTCTACTGCCGAAGACGGGGAGATCGAGGTTCTTATTTCTGTCTTTGAACTGGGGGTGGTTTTTCCTATTTGGCTTTCCACTCTCCCTCCATGTAAATGCGGGTTCACTTCCTCAAAATTAAACCTTCCCAATCCATTATAGTAATTAGTACTTAAGCGTATAAACCGAACGGGTAATAAGACGCGGTGTTAAATAAAATAAATGAAAATAAAATAAACTACTTGGTCTAGTGAATGAAAATATCGCAAAACGTGATACCATCTTGAGGAAGAGTATTTATTATTCCTGCTGAAAGAATTGTTGCGACACTGGTGTAGTTTGATTCGCGTTTCTAACGCTAGGCGGTTTTAAAGCCTTCATAGGTAGCGGTAAAACGATGGTCTAGACAAAAACTTAGTTTCCAACTTGATAACAAGGGTTTTATTCAAAGGCGTGGTTGCTAGCGTTTTAACCGCTAGTGTAGAATAGGTTTTATAAGATACGCCATAGTGTAACAACGCAAGGTAAATTAGTTAGCTTTTAAGGCAAAGTAATGGTACAAGAAAACTTGCAGCCAACTTTATTCCTTCTTTAAAACCTCAACGCAAACAGTCACAAACTATAGTGTAGACAAATAAATAGCTAGAGAATGTATTATTATTATTATTATCATCATCACCGCGTCTTACTACCCAATCGGGTTATACGCACTTACTCTCATGTGTAATGGTAGGGTGATTGTGAGATGAAATGGAGGACCTAAAGTTTAACGTGGGATCCGAACCACGGTAGAGGCTTGGCATTCCACACATTCCCAAGTTGTGATTAATACAAGTCTTGCCAGAGGTGAAGGAAGGGTTTGGAAATCAGATAAATCTTTGTCGGGACCTAGGATTGAACCCCGAACCCCCAGCACAGAAGACCAACACCTTACCTCTAGACCATCAGATCAACTAGAGAATCTAGGACGCGCGAGAAAGGGGCAGTGTTAATTAAGTTTTTACAGCAACTTTTTTTAATACTAAAATAAATAAAATATTATGCCATTAGAATCATAAGAGTTTAATTTTCTTCACATGGGGACATGGACATTTCTTGAATATATTTCATGATAGCGGCATTAGATGATAATCTTTTTTAAATGAAGACAAAATGTATAATTAAATTTCAGAACATCCTTGACAGATATTCAAAAACTGTTTATTTAATCAGGCGGAGAAAATTAAAATCGATGTTTCTACTGGAGAATGATTTGATTTATTCTGACAAAAAAAAATATTTTATATAAAAACTGTAAAAAATAAGTGTCCTTAATTATCTTAGGGACACCTTAAGGTGTTAATTTGGAGCTACTCAAACCTTAGAGCGTATCACTTACAAAATAGTTTCCGAAGGAAATGTTTGTGCCACCATGACTCACTACCCATTTGGAATGTACAGATGTACATATATGATGTGTTTTATCCAAATGGCATGGGGATGAGTAAGGTTGAATTTAGAGAACGTGTAATCACATTTGCGGTTAGTTGGAGTGGAAAAACCGCCCTCAGTACACCTGAATGAGATTAAAACCTGTATTTCTTCTCAAATAGCAGTCCACTACATTGTTAGAGTGACATCTTAGACCATTTGACCACTGAGGTTGGTTCAGAGATATTAAGGTTTTTTTTTAGTACCGCTTCTTACTAGCCGTACGAGTTATTAATTGTAGGCATATTATATCTTACAAAAAGTGACATTTGACACTCAATCTAAAACATAATTTTAATTAAATAAATTAATAAAACGTAAACAAATCATAATATGGAAATTTGTTTGAATTTTTGTTTAGTTTATTTTTCATAGTATTTAAGAAACAAATTATTTAATAACCCATTAAGTTAACTAATGTATTGTCTATTTGTGAAAAAAAATATTTATAGTAAAAATTTGTTTTAAAATTATTACTTATTTCGAGTAACGACCACAGCCACCTTAAAGAATAAACCTACGACAGTAAAAAAGAGCATAGCCAAGGTTGTTTTAATGAATAATTAGGAAATAAATCGATAGACCATTCGGCAAAAGTATAGATTAACTGTCAAAACGAACACAATGGTTTCTTTAGTGTATTATCGCACGTTCTATAGTGTATTGTTATACACCCCGACTTTCTTACGAATGGACATGTCTGACAGTTAAACAATGCTACCACATCTGATTTCATGTATTCATACGGAAGGCCTTGTTATATTCACCTAACCCTTATGATAGATGTTATTAATACCTACAAGATTCAGGGACCGAATAAGATATCACCCTTGTGTTAGACTGACCTGCTGAAGGCGGGGAGATCGGGGATCGAAACCAGTTGGGTCTATTGATGTGTATTTTTGCTTAAAATTATTTATCGCTCTCCGTCCACGCAAATGCAGGTATATTCCCTCTAAAATGTCTCCTTACTCGTCACTTACCCATGAGAGAAATGATCATATATGAGTATAGCCTGAACGGATAGGGGTGATAGAAATATATATAATATTATATAAACTAACACACATAAAAATCACTAATAATTTACCAATATGTCATAAATATTTGACGTAATTTTTTTTATGTTTTCTAAATTGCGCTCTATATATTCATTTGTAAGATAATCACGTTTATTTTATAGGTATGGTGGATAACTGGTAAAAGGTAGAACTAGAAATTAAGGTTACATTTTCTTTAAATAATTTTTAATTCGGGTTATTTAAGATGAACTTTCTGAAAAAAAGGATGACATCAGAAAAAGACTTACAAACTAAATTATTCTAAAACCAGCAGTACACTCAGCCCCCAAGCCATTAATTATCACTGTGAAATTGGAAGCCTCAATTTCAACAACTATACATTTTCTGGGCAAGACTGAAATTGAACCCGAGACCTTTATTTCTATAGACAGACGCGCCACCAAATTAAATAAGGTATATAATTCTAATTGGAGATGAGAAGTTCGAATCCTCGATTATTTGAATCCTATGGTACTCTAAAGATTCGAGATTTATAAGAATTTTAAAAAAAGATATCACGAATACAATTTACAAATTATTATGAAGAACTTGACTTAAAATCACAATTTTAACCAATTGGTTATAGTCATTTTATACATACGTGTGTAATAATATGTAAATTAACAAATTCCCCCCAAAAAGGTAAATTTAATTTACTCTAAAATTATTGTATTTTTTATGACTTAAGAAACATAGTAACAAAATAGCTTTCTCTGGTGATACCAAGTCTTAAGGTGTGATGGTGGGGTACGCGAGTCTTTGCAATTTTCATGGCAAAACTTTTTTTTAAAAATAAATCAATTATTGCTGCAGTACAAAGCTATAGTTTAATTTTATTCGCATGTTGATATCAAAGATTGTTGAATATCTGTCATCAGCATAGCGTCATTAGATAAGAAACATTTTAAAGGAAAAGAAAAAGTTGTCATTAAATTTGAGGACATCCTTGACAAATATTCAACAACTGTTAGGGTCACTATTTGTAAAAAATTAAACTCTATGACCCTACTGAAGAAATATTTTATTTGTTCTGACCAAGTATGTTTAAATATATAAAATTTACCTTTCCTCTTAAACCTTACCCTCCCACCTTAATTACATTAGATGAAACATAAAAGGTATCCTACCCAGAAGTTTGGTTTATCAAATCTTGTTTCATAATGTTATAGCAATAATTGAATGTAGGCCTAAGCTTAATTTACCACATATTATACATTATTTATACTATAATTTTTTATCTCAGGTATTTAACGTGCACTCTCTGAACCGACTCAATATATCAACACACGAGAATTTATACGAGTGAGCACCAAAGGACCCACTAATTTTGCCTGGAAAGGGTCCTTCCACGGTTCTCTGATATGCCACAATCGACATGGAACCAACAGCCTTACTTCCCCTCCTGAGTAAGTTGTGTTAAGGATTTTTATCACTCAAGAAAACCTCGTCGCCCCTGGCTGGGTTAAAACCCACGAACATCGGGCTCTAAATTACTCACTTTACCCTAATATCAACCAGGTTTACCAACTACTATTACTACTACTATAACTACAACAATAAAGGGGGTAAGGTGTCAGAATTCTGTGCTGGCGGCCGGGGTTCAATCCTCGGTCCCGGCACAGATTTATCTGATTACCAAACCCTTCTCCACGTTAAACTGTAGGTCCTCCATTTCATCTCACAATCACCCTAACATTACACATTAGCATAAGTGCGTATAACCCGAACGGGTAATAAGACGCGGTGCTAATAATAATAACAATAAAGGTTTACTAAATGAATTCAATCACTTGTTTAAACTAAGCATGATAGGAAAATATACCGATATTTTAATGGAATCAATCATATTTAGGTTTTATTAAATGCGTTTTCATATTTGACATGATTAAAGCAACCTATTTTTATACTAATTGTTGAAGAGATCTTCCCGATGCACTGGACCTTTTTTTCCTCCAGAATCAATGCAAGACATCTTGATATAAATCTATCTAGAGCAGGAGTCACCAAACCATTGATCGCGAGCTAACAGTAGCTCACGATGGAAACTTCGATAGCTCACGCGAAAAAAATCTATTTCGTATTTCCCAAAGTGACTCATTACTCATGACTAATTACTCATCATTGAAGAGGGTTGCCTTGAACTCAGGATATGTGCTACTCTGATCTACCCTCTCTGAGTCATCAAATACAACTGGTGACCTGGCGGTCTAGGGGTAAGGGGTGTCAGACCTCTGTGCTGGGGGTCCGGGGTACAATTCTCGATCCCGACACAGATTTATCTGATTAACAAACCCTTCCTTCACCTCTGTCAAGACGTGTATTAATCACAAATTGAGAATGTGTGGAACACCAGGCCTCCACCGTGGTTCGGATTCCCCGTTAAACTTTAGGTCCTCCATTTTATCTCACAATCACCCTACCATTACACATTAGCGTATGTTGCGTATAACCCGAACGGGTAGTAAGACGCGGTGCTAATAATAATAATAATAATAATAATAATAATAATAATAATAATAATATAAACAGTTCCAACCAATGGTGGGGAAAAACAAATACAGAAGTAGGGGCACATATCAACATCTTGATAACTCATTCGAATGTGAGTGACAAATAATTCACCAAACATGAAATAAGTGGTGGATGAAAGTGAAAGCCGATCTTCTCAGTAAGCTACGAACCCTGATTTTTTTAAATATATATATACATATATATAATTTTGATTAAAAATGAATAATCCTTGTATTATTGTATTATTTGTTGCAAAGTCTAATATTTATTTTACGTTATTTCTATTGCAATCACAAATCCAAACCACAGATCCCTTCTCCCAATCGAACAAACGTTTGATGCCAAATCCTCTGCACGGGTTATAATAATAGTCAACATTTGATAGGCAAGTGTGTGTATATATATATACACACCTGATAGTTCACGAAATAATATGATATTTTGAAAGTAGCTCCTAATTTAATCGATTTTGGCGACCCCTGATATAGAGAGAATCGATCCAAGGCCTATGAATCTAACCCCAGTCTGTTTTAGTTCCCTAGACAGAAGTGGTGCTGACTGAAACAGGGTGTCAGAAAAAGAGGTAGGTGTTATTCATCTTCTACCCCTCCCTCACCACCCCTAGATTGTGAAACATGAAGGGGGAGAAAGGGGGGGTAACATTGCTAGGTAAGGTAAAAAGTGCTGGACACAGCAGTTTACCGGCTCAACTAAAAAAAAAAGTCTGCCTTGTAATCCTAGACATGGGAAACCTGGCAAGTGAGGAAGGGAGAGAATAACACAGGGGTAGACAGAGAGAGAGACAGGGGTTCGTTCATCCTCCTCCCCCCTTCCCCACACCCCTCACAAGCTTGGATTGATTTTCATAAGAATGGACATTTGGAGTACCTTTGAGAAAATACGCAACACATATTTTTGCGGTAAACATTGATAACATTTTATTATAATATTATTAAATCCGCTTCGGTGGCCGCATGGTCTAAGGTGCTTATCTTGCAATGGAATAAACTGACGATAACGGAGAGAGTGAGCCACGAATCTTGGTCTGGTGTACTGAGGGTGGGCTTTTTCAAAATTTTGTTTTCCCATCTCTCTTCACGCAAATGTGGGTACACTTCCTTTAAATATAACCTTCCTGATACGTAAAGGCATTAACGTAATTAGTATACAACTGTAAAATCCGAAAGGTTAGTAAGACGTGGTGCTAAAAATAATTATGTGCTAATAGCGCTATTTTATATGTATTGATAATCTCTATTATTATTATTAACACCGCGTCTTACTACCCATTCGGGTATTACTCACTTACTCTAATGTTTAATGGTACGGTGATTGTGAGATGAAATGGAGGACCTACAGTTTAACGTGGAATACGAACTACGGTAGAGGCCTGGCATTTCACACATTCACAAGTTGTGAGATAATCTCTATCGAAAGTGACAGCGGTAGATAACATGACTTGATGTATAAATACGTTAAAGTACTGCATGTTCAAAAAAAAAAGATGATTTCTTAGGGCCAGTTTCATAGTCAAATTTAGTACGCCTCAAGTGCGGCACTACACTAAGTACATGACGGCACCTACCTAAACCTGAATGGAATGGGCCGTTCTCGCACAGGAAACTGGCCCATTCCATTCTGGTTTAGGTAGGTGCCGTCATGTACTTAGTGTAGCGCCGCACTTGAGGCGTACTAAATTTGACTATGAAACTGGCTCTTAATCTCTGTATTTCAACTTTTAAGGAATAGGGTATTATATGCTTTATATCAAATGCGTATAACCCGAACGGGTAGTAAGACGCGGTGCTAATAATAATAATAATAATTTATATCAAAGCTAAATAAATATTCTTAAACCTCTAGCTTAAGTATTAAAGTGAGAAAACAGATAACAATATGGCAGTCATGACATTCCTCCGGAATCTAAACTCATTAGTGTAGTGCTAATCACCTTAGAAAAGAGGTTTCAAACAAAGTAGTGAACTAAAATATAATTTCATCTCACAATCACTCTGCCATTAAAAATTAGCGTACGTGCGTATAACCCGAACGGTTAGTCAGACGCGGTGCTAATAATAATAATAATAATAATAATAACATAATGCCACATACAATTTTCAGCTTTATAAACACAGTATTGTAAAACTATGGTATTTCTTGTATTAGAACAAATCGGTTTATACGTCATTCACTTATAAAACATTAGTTTTATACCGTGCACGTTGAAAATTTCATGTTTCTATGATTTAAAGTATTTAAAATATTCCATGGAGTAAAATATTAGAATATTTACCCAACGCTACAAAGCTCTTTGAACAGTAAAACTATTCGCTAAAAAACTAATTTTTCTTGCTTGGGTAAATTTATTTTGTCACATTTCAAACAAGCAACTCCCAATTATAAGGAATATAATAATGAGCTCTAAGACCGGTTGATTCAAAAATATTATACCTCGAATCTGTTTTGAAATAATTAAATCGTAATTTTAAATTAATTTAATTTGTTAAACTGTATAAATTCGTTTCAGTTTTAATAAATGTTTCATAATACGTTATCATTTGAATCGCAATTACGTGTTTTTCACATTTAATTGCCATCAAAGAAACAGTAAAAAAAACAGCGCATTCTAAAATCTATTCATAAGAATCAAAATAGCACTTAGTGTGTTTAAAAAGTATTTTATTTCAGGGAATACGGAAAATTAACCAACTAGCATATTACTGTTCTTTTTTTTTAATCACATGCCCACCTCTAAATGAACCCTAATTGAAAACGATTCAAGCTTATTGCAGGTAGGCGAACAAAACCATTCCACTTCGTGTTATCTGAAAGTGAATCACTATTCTTCTACGAGCTTCTACGTGCGACAGTGTTTAATTGACTGATAGCACATCACTAATTAACTGATGTGTCTGGATGAGGGAGAGAGGGAACGAATGTAAAGCATTTGGCGTGTATTTCGCCACCAAACTCGGTTAAAATTGCTCAACAAAAGTAATGGTTCTTTTTATTAAAAAATGTATTACGGCTAACAGCATCATAACTAACGGTGTTCTCTAAGATAATAGAAGCATAGATTTAGAGGAACTGCACCCGAATAAGCGTGGAAAAGGGATGGAAGAACTACAGTTAGGCCTATATATCACATATTGTGTAAGACCATAGTAAGTCATATGTAGAAAACTCAGTTATATATATATATATATATATATATATATATATATATATAAAACATGTGGAAAACTATAGTGATAAATCATTCCCAGTGATAAATCATAAGTGAAAAACTAGAATAATAAATCATCCTATCCGATAAGTAAAATGTGTAAAACCCCACTGATAAATAAAATGTGTAAAACCCCACTGATAAATAAAATGTGAAAAACCCCACTAACAAATGAAATGTGTAGAATAGCACTGATAAATAAAATTGGAAAAATCCCACTAATAAAAAATGTGGAAAACCACACAGACAAATGAAATGAGTAAAACTATACTAATAAATAAAATATTGAAAAACACGCTGATAAATAAAATGTGGAATACTATACCGATAAATAAAATTTGGAAAACCACACCGATAAGTAAAATGTGAAAAACCACAAACTGATAAATCAAATGTGGAAAACCATATTCAATCTTAGGCTGATATTAGAGCCTTGATAACCTCACCAACTTATTCCTACGACCACATAAACTCTAGTGCGCGATTTAAATAGAACATAAA
Organism: Timema shepardi; assembly: GCA_902151425.1. Lineage (NCBI taxonomy): Eukaryota > Metazoa > Arthropoda > Insecta > Phasmatodea > Timematidae > Timema > Timema shepardi. The sequence continues at coordinate 61,109 of CABFVX010000591.1, read as the reverse complement.
AAGTTAAATTTAGATGAAAAAAATAATTTTTGTACTACATTCACCAGCAGATTATCCGTAATAAATGTCAATATTAAGGTGGTGGTATTGGGTACTCGAAAAAAAGTCAAGTTTTCCGCAGAATTTTAGTAAAACTTTTTTTGCCAAAATAAATCAAACATTTCTCCAGTAGAAATATTTTCTTCACATGGTGAACTCATAAAGTTCTCGAATACTCGTAATGAGTATAATAACATTAGATAATACACTTTTTAAGTGAAGATAAAAAGTTATTACTCTCTAGGACATCCTTGACATGTATTCAAGAACTGTCAGGGTCACAATGTGAAGAAAACTTAACTCTAGATTTATACTGGAACAAGGTTTGGTTTATTTTGGCCAACAATAAGTTTTGTTATAATAAAAACTGCACAAATACTTCTATTTTATCTTGTTCCAGGGTGACCTGGCAGTTTAGGGGTAAGGTGTCAGACTTCAGTGCTGGCGACCGTGGTTCAATCCTCGGTCCCGGCACAGATTTATTTGATTACCAAACCCTTCCTTCACCTCTGACAAAACATCTTGTTAATGTGTGAAATGCCAGGCCTCCACCGTGGTTCGGATTCAACGTTAAACTGTATGGTCCTCCATTTCATCTCACAATCATCCTACCATTACACATTAGCGTAAGTGCGTACAACCCGAACGGGTAGTAAGACGCGGTGCTGATAATAATAATATCTTGTTCCCTGCCCTCCAACCCAAATGTATTTATAAAGCACAGGCCTAAGGTATTAGGAAAGTATATAAAATTAGATCTAGACTGTGGTCAAGATTTTTGAAATATTGCGCTTTAAGGTATGGCCAGACTGGAGGAGCTACTAAAAAATAAAATAGAACACATTGGTTGTAATGATTGGTGGCCATTCTCGACCCGGAACAGTCTAGTTTACAGGCGCTAGGCAATATTATCGTATGTTGGTTCATTGAGTGCTAGGAAAACTTCTCATTTTGACATGATATTTGACTTTTTTATTATTATTATCGATAGGTTTAGCACACTTGCTACTAACGGCCTAATTTAATCGGTAAGACCATAAACTATTATATAGTAAGAATCACCATCATCACGGAGAGAGAATGGGAAAACCACAACAATAAATCACTTGTCGAAAACCACCCTCATTTCACTGAGTCAAGATTCTAACCTTTGCCTCCTTGTCAACAATTATCGAGAGCTATCTGCTAGTCACGCGCTCTCACGCTTGTAAATCTGGCAGAACCCTCAGTTTACAAAAAAAAAAACACTTTTAAGAGGCTTCCGTTCGAATCATTGTGGACTCGATACATTTAGCCTAGTCGTGGTACATAGGAAGGTTTGACTAAGAAGAGAGCTGGTAGTTATGAACCACGGTGCAAAATAATCCCAACTTCCTCCATTGTTGGCCAAGGTGACTGTCAAGGATCATATAGCTTGTTTCGCTGGTTATGCGGAGGCTAGGGTTGGGATCTCAACTGGTTCCCCACTTTCTCTCCAAGCAAATTCCCTTTGAATTCAATCTTCCCCGTATCAATCCCATCAGAGTATTTAATGTATTCATATTTCTGTCATCATGTCTTACTACACGCTTGAGTTGTACCGATATGTTCTAAATAAGCTAATATACTAGGAATGATAAGGGTGGAATTCAGAGGAAGATTACTTGCATTTTCAAAAAGGTAGAGCGGAAAAACCACCAAATGAGATTCAAACCCCGATTTCTGTCATCGGAAGTACAGGATATTGCAAGTGTGGTGGCTCCGACTATTCAACAACCTAAACGGGTCACCATCAGAATAATTAAATTGCTTATTGGCTGGATGGATATTAAAATAAATGGTACAATGCACCGCACAATCTTTCTCGCTCTATGTATAAATTATAATCACAGGTTGAAATGTAAAACAAAATAATACACATTTTTATGGAAACGTAATGGGAAAGAACCTCTCATGTTACCAAATAGTATACATGAAATAATCGACACTGTTACAGAAGCATATTGTTTGTTATGTGCATTCTCAATTACCATTAGCAGTGGTCTATTTTTTTTTTAAATCGTAAAGTTCGATTATTTTTTTAAATATTTTTTCGGAGAAAAAAGGAAAATTTTTAAGCGTTCTACGCCTTTTAAACAATAAGCTATTTCGTAACTCAAATAGTTGCGGATATATGGTCATAATTATGAAACTATTAGATACCATGTTTCAAACTAATCTGTAATTAGTTTCGGCTCTTGTAAAAGACAGATGGCATTGCAAAAAAAAAAAACTCTTTTTGGGTTCAAAGTGTCATGAAACGTCGAAATTCATCAAAATCTCGAGTTTTATATATATATATATATATATATGTATATGTGTGTTATATATGTATATGTGTGTGTGTATTTTTTTTACGATCATACTCTTAGAATGGTTGCAAGAAAGTAAAACCTTGACCTTTTTTTTACATATCCATTTCCTGAGTAAAAATATTTTCAAGCAAACGTGATCCCAAAGGATGAAAGTGCACAACTGTTGTTACTGGGAGGCTCAACGCGGGTGTGCAATACGTGTGGGTGTTGGTGTTGCCTAGAACCCAGGGGTAAGAGATCGAGACGGAAGGGGAGATATACACCAAGAGAGACGCAATGGCGGTGTACATGTATGTGTGACCGTTAAAAAGAGGAGGTCGTGTAGATTGTGATGAGAACAGAGTTAGACGCGGACAAAGATAATGAAGCCATATTTATTTTAATTAGTTCGTTTAAACGGGATATTTTGAGCGTGGGTTGAGGGGGGTTTAAAGGGGGAGGCGGGGTTATTTCCACTCATGACTTAGAAACATAAAGTTATTTGAACATAAACCACGTAAAGCTTGAAGCGTAACATATATTTAATATTAACTTTTAAAAATGTATGAGTCATAGTGAAATAAGTGCTTGAGCGTCGTTTATTCTGACTTTCTCAAAACCAGAGTAACAATATTTTTTATTTATTTACGATCCTTACATTTAAAAAACTAGTAGATAAGAATAGGACAGTTCTTACAATACTTCCTCGACCCTGATGTGTAGTTTTTAAGGAAGGGAAATCTGACTTTGTAAAAATGTGCCGACACCATTTCCGGCCATAAAAATAAAAGAAATTATAGTTTTATAACAATATGTTATACTTTATTTTGTTATTTAAGATCGAGATTTGTAATTTGGATTGACAAATTTATTTAAATATACATTCACAATGTCAAAGAAGATTCCCATGACGTAATCTATATCAGAAACTTTTACTGCAGTACATTTGTTAATGCTCTACTAATTAATATGCTTCAGACATTCCTGAAGGAGTAGGAGTTGTCTGTCTCGGAGTCGAAGGCTTGTACCACCGACTCCATAAGGCTGTCGCCTGTCTGTTTGTGTGTCTGTATCTTGGCCTAGAGCCGAAAACGTTTTAACGATCGGTCTAGAACTTGGTATCTAGGGTGATCATAAGGTTCTCCAGAGGGGTATTTGGAATTACATAATAATTCTAAAATTAAGGGTAGCTTACTTGAGGATTAAAAGATTAAAAAAAACTTTTTTCTCAAAATTGGCGCCAACGATTTTGATTAACACTCGTAACTCGGCATTATTTAAGATTACAAACAAAATTACACATGTCCGCTTCAATAGCGCTACTCTAGATGTATACTACACTGCCAATGACGGAGAGATCTGGGTTTGAATCTTTGTCGGATGTACTGAAGGGTTGTTTTTTACTAAATGGTTTTACACTCTCTGTCATCATAAATGGGGGTACACTTCTTATAATATAACCTTCCTAATCACTAAAACCATTAGAGTAATTAGTAAATAAGCGTATAACTCAAACTGGTAGTAAGACGCGGTGCTAAAAAAAATACTTATCAACTTTTTCCGGAAAAATGACTTTTCGGGTACCTTACATACAATTTTGATAATATCTTCGAAATTTTTGAGATACGAAATAACTTTTTTTGTTAATGTTTAGGACTAATAAAAATAAATTTGTATTTGAAATTGAATTTTTCTTAAACAAATATCTTCCTATTTATAAGGAAATACATTTTTTTTAAATGTCTGGGAAATGGATAGTTGATTGTGATTCTCTTTGTTGAACCGAGACGTTCCTATTTTCTTAATATCCTTATAATATTGTATATTATTTTATTTATGCTCTTTGGTGGAATGTAATAGGCTTTTATACAATATTGTATTTCTGAAACTATGAATATTGTTTTGTCTTACGTATCTTACGAGCTTTACGTAAATATATCCATTTTTAATCAAGGAAACAGAAAGTCGGTGTGTTTCACCCGTTCCATTTATTTATATTTGTTTACATTCATAAATCATAAGCAATACCCATTTAAAATTATTTTAAGTCATACCTATGTGAAACTACGCCTAGTTCATCTATATTTCTAGCCCAAGTCACATGGTGTGCAGTAAATTCCAGCGTAGGTTCAGCCATTTTATGTTGTTTTGTACAGATATAACACTCAAAACTACTTTTAGATCGCTCAACCACTTATTTTTAGGACATCATGAACATTTAATTATCAAAGTCAATATATTCACCACCAAAAGTAAACTATATAATATTGTGCATCCCCACTAGTGGATTTGTTTTAGTTTTGATCCATGCTGATCTTAGAAATAAATGGTTTTGCTTAAAAAGAAAGAAAATTAAAGTCAGTTTTGTATAACTAGAAAAATTGTTGTAAAAACAAATTGTAGTTTTGTGAAATTATGGCTTCCCCTTCAAATATTTTTGAAATTTTGAATTTTTGAACACATACTTAGCGTATAAGTTTTTTTATGATACAAATTGCTTGGATTGGATGGAAATCACTATCGAAAAGAATCGCTGCACATTTTATATATATATATATATATAAATTTGTCCAATCGTAATGATTAAACAACATTGTAGCGAGCTTAGTTGCAGATTTAAGCATCAGCTGCTGTTAGATCCAACATTTCAGCTAAGTCAGTGGCGTGTCTACTGATCTAAGGTTAACAGGTTTGATGGCCAGAGTGGCCGAAAAAGGTATTATTAGGGAAATTCGTATTTCCCCCCTACAACATTGATTACTTAACGACCAGAATACTGGGTGTTGTTTATGTTCTAGATTTAATAAAGTTTACAAGTCGTATGCTTATAATCAATCGGTTAGTAAAGTGTAAGTTAAATACCTCAACTATTTTTTTTTAATATGCTCCTAATCTTTTTTCCAATAACATAAACTAGGGTACCCCAAAGTTTTTCATCCCAAAGGCCAAATTTGATTACCATTTTGCACCATGGGCTGAAGCTATATTAAATTAATCCCATCAAATTAATATAGGCCTACAAACAAAATTTAGTAAACAATTATTTTCAATACTTATATATTAATTGTATTTTTGGTTGGTATAATTTTTCAAATTTTACTGCTAAAAAGTTTATTAATCTCATAAAAATGTAATATGAAATATGCATGCGTACATACATTCACAAAACAAGCTACGATTATCAATATATATTTATGCATATTTAATCAATCAAATAAATGCATTGTAAAATGCAAATTTGTACTTTTTAAATACATATTTTAATTTGAATCATTAGCTATTTCCCATCAACCACCAACAGTTTCACTTTAACTTTCTTCCAGGGTAGTGTCAGTTAGTTTGGGCCACACTTGGCGCGTGGGCCGCCAGTTGGATCACACTGATTTAAAGTATTGAACCGTTGACTCAGTCGGTATTGTTTCAACAGAAGCAGGCTTGCCAGCGGGAGCAGTGTTGACACTTTGTCCTTCATTTAGTATGCACTTTGACAATCACTGGGACAAGTCATCAAAAGTCTGGCTCTTTTTATTGTACCCTTTGTGTACCTTTTCTTGAGTGTATCAAAGAGACACGCCTCTAAGGTAAAATTCGACATCTGTTATCCATCAAATTTGGATTGTCACAAGCATATAGGAGCGTGCGAAGCATCTAAATGGCAAAGTCGAAGACCTCAATAACCTTTGTATCTTCGAAACATTTAGATAGAAGAAGAAAGCTTCAATGTTTGATGAAAATATTTGAAATATCTTGATAAATATGATATTTTTAAGGCCCTTGGCCCTGTAGAGTGCAAGTATAACACCTATATTTTAGGATGGTGGGTGGGAGAGTGAAAGGCGTGGCGTGGCTTCACAACCAACCGATGTATCCTTCCGCATCAACAAGAACAGATGGACCACGGAAACCGTAGATGGCGCTAGCTACCGGACAGGTCTTGTGGAAAAAAATCATACGTTTAAAAATATCAGTTTTCTCGAAAATAAGTGAAATATTTATAGTAATAGTTTCAACGCCTCTTCTAAGATAATGTATCAATGTTTATTAGGTGTTACATTTTCTTATTTTTTTGTTATGCAGCTGGCAGTTTTCTATTGAAAAAATGTCAAAATTATTGATATTTGATCACTGTCAAAATTATTGAGGAGGTGTATATATAAAAAGTATAACTTAATCAACATGTTTTTTTTCTTGAAAAAAACGTTTTCATAAAGAAAATTTCAAAACAATAAAACAAATTATTGAAGATACCCGTTTATTCCTAAGGCTTTGCATTTCCACGCCAAATGAAAAGGGACAATCGCCTTAACATTAAAGATGAGTAAGAAAATGTTGACGTTTAATACCACTATCTATTTACTATTTAACTTCTAAATCCTTCAATTAAACTTAAAATAACAACAAAAATTAACAATTCTCTACATATTATTGTCAATCTTTTTGTGGTTATTTTAAGCTTAAGTTGTAGGTGACCTGGTGGTCTAGGGGTAAGGTGTCGGACTTCTGTGCTGGGGGTCCAGGGCTCAATCCCCGGTCCCGACACAGATTTATCTGATTTCCAAACCCTTCCTTCACCTCTGACAAGACATCTTGTGAATGTGGGGAGGGCCAGGCCTCCACCGTGGTTCGGATTCCACGTTAAACTGTAGGTCCTCCATTTCATATCACTATCACCCTACCATTACACTTTAGCGTAATTGCGTACAACCCGAACGGGTAGTAAGACGCGGTGCTAATAATAATAATAATAATAATAATTAATCTTAATTTTAAGCGTTTAGTATTCCAAATAGTAAATATATAGTTTTATTAAATGTGTCAAAACTTTATGACCCATTCTGTATCATTTTAGAAAAGCTACATAACAATGTTTTAACAAGGACAAGTGGTAAATGAAATCCATAACGTAGGCATGTATAAATTCATATATATCAACATAAAATAATATAATGTGCTTTGTTATTTTCTCCAAAGCTCTCTTTTATCTATTAATTAATGGATAGTTTAAAATGTAGGAGTAATGTTATATTCCTCCATATCGGCCATCCGGAATCTAGCCATTACCGACAGAGCGTTCACCATATGTTGGTGAAGATAGTGCCAAATACTACGGATAGAGGGTGTCATGTGTTCGGCACAATGAACTATCCGGGCGTTAATCTAAGTTTTTTAGACCATAGCAGTTACTTATACATTCAAGTAGCTCCTCATTGGTCCTCAAAAGACTGAGTTGACCCCGTTCCAAACCCACTTTTTCACAGAAAGTCCGGAGGTCCTGGGGATTGCACCCGGGACCTCAGAGTTTGTAGCTAGGATCTCTGGCCATTGGAAAACACGAGCAGTCGTGTTATGTTACAACCACAAAAATATTTCTGTCCTCGGCTTCGACTTTAAGGCTCAAGCTTCGCTTCGATTTCTCTTTGCATTTTAAGAGAGACCTAAACGCACTTCTACCAATTTAAAATATGTATGTGGAGTTCCCGGTATTTTTAACGTTGTCCGTCGTCCAAAGGTTATCCAGGAAGCAAACTTTCAAGTCTCTCAAGACCTCTGATAGAAAATGTCCACTTCAAAAAATGATAGGAAAGTAGGACCGATGCTTTATGAACGCACCTATGGGTACGTGGACAATGATGTCGACCGTGTCTTGTCTGGTCTACTGGTGACTTATAGGTCGAGGTTTGAATCATGGTCAAGTGTACTCAAGTGCTTTACTTTAGGGTGGGATGGTGAGGGATCGCGAGATAAAGGCAACATTTTTGAAGATTTGATAGCAAAAATAATTATTTTTTTTTTGGCAAAATACATCAATTAGGTATCACACCAATAGAAACAAAGAGTTTAATTTTATCCACATTGTGATCTCAACAGTCCTTGAATATCCAACATTATTATTATTATTATTAGCACCGCGTCTTACTACCCGTTCGTGTTGTACGCACTTACGCTAATGTGTAATGGTAGGGTGATTGAGAGATGAAATGAAGGACCTACAGTTTAACGTGGAATCCGAACCACGGTGGAGGCCTGGTATTCCCCACATTCACAAGATGAATATCCAACAAACTTGTCCTAAAATTTTCTGATTTTTTTTCTCTTCATTTAAAAGGTTTTTTTTTAAGCAAATGCTTATATATTCATGATGGATATACAAGAACTTTGAGATAACTTTTTGAATATAATTAAACTTTATGTCTATACTTGAGAAATTTGGTTTATTTTGGCCAAAAAGAACGTTTGCTATGAAAACAGCAAAAAAATAACTGACCCCTTATCACGTTCCCTCAAATTCCACATATAGAGGTTTACCACTTATTCTCCAGGCAAACGCAGGTACACTTATTCTCAACTATACCTTCCTCCTTCCTGCCCAATCACTTTAAATACGTGGACAGTCCGGATGGACTAGTAAGACTCGGTGCGTAAATAAAGAAACATAATTAGACCTACCTATAGAGACAGTTTATTTATTTTTTGTGAACAACATCCTGGACCATCCCTAAAGTTACACTGGATAGAGTTTAGGGAAGTAAAGTTTTAGGAAATGTATCCGCAATTTCGTGGAAGAAGTTTAGAAGATGATTTTGTGTTAAACCCAGCCAGCTAAGATTATACAGTAACTGACTTCCACGTAACTTACAAATCAGGCCAAAAAAGGATGACGCCTTAACCCACATGCACACCAATGAGTACCAAACCCATTTTTACAAATTAAAAAAAATCATATAATATAATACTCTGGTTACCAATTTAGTTTTTACACCTTTATCCGAGTTGAGTATCATGTTTGAGACTTGACATTCCTTAAATAGGTCATACATCAATCTATCTCCGGGAGGATTGCTAATAAATCGTGCGGATATGACGTCATTACGTTTGACTGCTGAGCCGTGCGTCACTTCCAGTTTTCATAAAATGAACATAAATCCGACAAGGTATCTCGCATCAGGATTTAACCTCCGTATCTTGCATGAAATTGGTAGGGGAGGGGGGAGTGGTGGGAGGGAGAGGAAGGAGTAGACTGGGGAGGGAAGTAAAAAAAAACTTAATTTTCTAGAAATTGAAAATATTTCTTTGTTGATAATTTACAAAGCAATCTCGAAGTGAGGTTTTTTCATTCCGAAACTCCTTCACAAGATTTTTATCTCTCTCTTTTTTTTTTCTTTCGGATTGTTTCATTTCCATAAAAGTCCTTAGAAACTTTTAGCTTTTATTGTTTCATTCGGATTTATTAAAAAAATTGTAAATAAAACACCTGATTATTATATTTTAATAAATACATTTTTTTAAAGAATCTTAAAACAAATAATAACAAAGACCACATCAATGATTCCAAAGGTAGGTAATTTGTTTTTTCTCCATTGCATCTTACAACTACTTGCGTGGTTTATTATCATTTGATTTAAACTAATAGAATAAGGAGGCGAAATTTAAAATTTCTAGTAAATGTAGCTAAATTTGCGTTTAGATAGAGTGGAAATTTATTTAGGAAAAACACTCGGCATCTCCGGCTGGGATTCTGATTTCAACCTTTCCGTCACCGTCAAATCAAACTGGATGAACCTGGCATTAAGTCCGCGTAGCCACCGATGAAGCTAGGCCTGTAATAACTCTAGCACCATGATCATCAGCTGAGCAGTTTAAGAAGGGAGTGTAGGTACCGCGATAACAGGCAAATGTTTTTGCAGTTTTTGTAACAAAACATATGTTCATCTAAAATCAATAAAAACATTTCTCCAGTAGAAACAAAGAGTTTAATTTTCTTCACGTGGTGATACCAACAGTTGTAATTTTATCATGACCATAGCGGCATTTTGATAGCAAACTTTTTAAGCGAAGACAAAATGTTGTCATTAAATTACGGGACATCCTTGACAGATATTCAACAATTAAGCTCCATGCTTCATTTTGACTGGTTGTGCACTTTTGTTTCAATGATGGGGAGAGGTCGTGATTTGAATCCCAAATGAGTACACTGGATATTGTTTATCACATGTGGTTTTTCCCATATTATTTCCACACTAATGATTATGTATTTACCACTATTCTCATACTTAGCCCTTATATTAAGTAATTAATAGCACTTGAACAGAAATTAAATATTTTTAAAACTATTTCACTTTTATATTTTACTATTTTTTTGTATACATTCTTTAAGTTATATTTTACACCCGATTAAAATAACTAATTTAGGTGGACATGATGCGATTTTTTTAATTTTATGAATATAATCAACATTGACTTGTTGAGAGGTTGTAACACCACAATCTGTAAAAAAAAAATCATGGTGCATTAGGTAGAAATTTATAGATCGGAGTCAAGTGGTCTAATGGAGTATCCAGCCCTTGCAATTATAATTTGTGTTTTAACGCCTTTTTTTTTATCACCACGTCTTAATTGTACGCATATATGGTCAATAATCTAATGGGGTAGGGATGAGAAGAATACATTTTAGAGATAATCTCGGGTGGAAGGAGCGTGGGTAACTATTTAGGAAAAAACAACCCTCACTGGACCTACCTGGATTCGAAACATGATCTCTCCCTAATCAGCTATCCAGTATAACACGAGAGTGATGCCTTAGACCATTCGAACACGGAAGCGGGTTATAAAATATAAAACACTATTTTTAATATAAAGTTTTTTTTAATCAATTAAGTAAATATACAGAAACAAAACTTGTTCTTTAATAAAATAAAAGTGATGATAAACATAAAAGCACTGTAACCTTTATTTTATAATTCTCTTTCTCTTTGTTCGTAATTATCTCGCCTTAATCTAAGAACAAAGCAACGAAAGGAAAATAGGAGAAGAAAACGCAAACATAAAAGACACTGTTATAACTAGACTTGTGAGCAACTCATGCGAGATAATAACAAAAGAATGTAGCAGAGCGCGCATTCAAATTTCTGGAGCATTCGACTACTCCTTGTTCTTAATGCATGAGGTATTCCAATTGGTAGTGCTTGACGTTGGTCACATTAGTAAAACGGGCTATAGCAAATTCAAGAGCCATAAGTTGCTTTTTTTTTTATCACCGCATCTTACTGCCCGTTTGGGTTACACGCGTGCGTACTACAGTAGCCCCATAACGTCTTTGGTGCTGAATGACAGCTCACAGCTGAGAGCTGACGGCTTTGAAAATTTACCAGACTAAATTATGTATCCCTACGCCGATTCATATGATCTGCAAAAACATGTGTTTAGCAGCTATCACTTCTGACAGTTTTTTATTTTTTTATTTAGCACCGCGTCTTACTACCCGTTCGGGTTATACGCTTTAAGTACTAATTACTCTAATGGAATATGAATTGGAAAGGTTGAATTAGAGGAAGTGAAACCGCATTTGCGTGGAGGGAGAGTTGAAAACCATTTAGGAAAAACCACCCCCAGTTCACCCGACCGAGATTCGAACCTCGATCTCCCCATCCTCAGCAGTAGAGCTCAACATGACAAGCGCGTTAGCCAAATACGCCACCGAGGCGGGTTTCTGAAAGTCAAAATTTAGGTTTATATACCTAAATGTTGACTGTCAGAAGTCAGCTTTGAGCTGTCAGTCAGCACCAAAGAAGCCGCGGGGTTACTGTAGTTGCACTAATGTGTTAAGGAATAGGAAGGTTGAATTGTATAAGAAATGTACCCAAGTTTGCATGGAATAAGAGTGGAAAAACCATTCAGTAAAATACACCCTTGGTAGAACTGGTTGGTATTAAAGCCGCTCCAATCTCCCAATCACCGTCAGTCCAGTCTATTACGAAAGGGATGCCTTAGACCATGCAACTACCAAATATTATTAAAGGTGGTAATAATAATCTGTATATTTAGTTATAATTTTCTATCTCTAGGGCCGAATAGATAGGCACGTGGTTAGAGACAATATTTACAGTGGTTTTGGTTTGTCGGGGACGGGAAATCAAGATTTCAATCCCATCAGAGGGCACTTGTAGTCTAATTTTTTTATAGGAAGAGCCTTATCTGACAACTATAAAGGCTACTACGTAGATCTACTTTCATATATTCATAGGACAAGTCACGTGATCTTTGGCTGTAACTTTTCAATCACATATATATATATATATTACCAATACCTATAAAATAACATTAATCAAATAATAAAATATTCTCGATGTTGAGCACAAAATATATGTTTGTGTTACTCAAGATTATTTCTATGAAAGTTGGACGGTAGCTGCTTTTTAATAAATGGTTTCTCGCTATTCTTGTGCTGGTACATTTCCTCTAAGCTATACCTACCTTATTAGTGAAAATATTGTGATACCCTGAATAGGTAAAATGACTGGAGCACGGAAATTAAAATGGTATTTGTTTGGTTCCTGGTTCGACTCCTTGATAGAATTGTATAACATAATATTTATAATAGGACCACTCCTGTTTTGAGATCAAATATTAGTGTGGTTATTATATATTTATAACAAATTTGTATCAAAGAAGAAGAGGTATATAAAAAAATATATTTTGGAAATGTTACTCTAGTGACAAACCGACACAAAAATGTCAACATAATTATTATATTTTCCAAAACTAAAAGGAGAAAGTAAAGGTAGAATTCGAGTCATTCATTCCACCGTAGACCCCTATTGACTTCCCACAGAATGGTAGGGGTAGATGACGTCACGGGAATATCGACATTGCGCTGTTATTGTGACGTCACTCAGGTGGAAGAGAGAAAGAGACTAGTCGTGAGGTGTTTATTGATTGGCTACTTCGCAATGAATTTATGGAGCTAAACAAAGTTTTTTTTAGAAGTACTTTATGCTGTGTCCGGATAAGTATAAAGGCCAACTGAAGGCCTATTGGACCTACATTCGAACCTTGTTGTGGGTGTTTTAAAATAATGGTTTTGGTTTTGTCCTTGTATTAAAAGTTGATAATTTCGCGTTTGAGTTGGATTTAAGATTGAAAATTTAGTTTCTTAGGTTCGGTTAGTTTGTAAGTCATGTATAAATAATCTTTGTGTTTATGAAGCATACGTTAAATACCAGAGTATTAATGGGAAAATATAAATATTGTTTTATTTCCCCTCAAAAGAGTAATTAAACTTTTATAAAAATTTAATAATAAAATCATATTTTAGTAAATAAAATGTATACTGCTCGGTGGTTATTTCGCTATTATAAAATCATTAACATCATACCCAAATCGGCGGGCACCCAGAATAAACTTCAGCATTGTCTAATTTGGTTTTGATGAGAGGAAGATCGGGTTCCAATCCCGACAGTGTGTTCTTATTTTAATTTTATTTTAATAAATAGTCTCTAAATCTTCCTCCACTCAAATGAGGATAAGTTTCCTATAAACTACACATTTATCATCTTTACCTTTTTTAATCACCGCGTATTACTACCCGTTCAGATTATATGCCTATGTACTAATGACACTAATATGTTAGTGATTAGGCTGGTTGGATTTAGATTAAGAGTACTTGTATTGGTGCGTAAGGAGAGTGGGAAACCATTTAGTAAAACCCACACTCAGTACATCCAACCAGGATCGAACTTCGATTCCCCCGCCTTCGCTAGTCCAGTATATTGCGAGAGCAGCGCCTTAGATCATGCGGCCAATTCTTCCTTTTAGAAACTAGTAACCACTTGCTTCGATGGTCGAATGGCCTGAATCCTCTCTTTCGTGTTTCAGTGGATTACTGGTGATTGTTTTTGGGGTTCGAATCCTATTTAGATGTGCCATATAAATTTGGCTGAATTCTGTTTAAAAATCCACCATTCACGCCTATTCCATTGTCATAAAACGTGTAACCCTAACGGGAAATAATATGTGAGGAAAATATACAGGATGTACCATATTTTGTTGGCCCCACTTCAGTAGTGAACAGGAGACACAAAAACAATGAGAGAGTACATTTTAACATGTGTCCCATTTGACTTTTTCCCAAGCTATAGTTATATTTGTACTCCATCAATGTTGATCTGCTTAGCTTTATAAGAAGTGTTCAAAATGGCCACCTCCGGCCTGAATAAAAGTTCACAGCCAACTTGTTGAAAAATGCCACACTCTTTAAAAAATTACGTGTGTTTGTCAGATACGTTGACAAAGTATGTCAATGTTGGCAATGGGTGTTGAGTAAATAATTGGTCTCAAGTGTCTTCACAAATAAAAATTTGATGGATTTAAGTTGGGGGAACCTACAAGCCAGACCATAGGTCCCGCACGATCTATCTATTTATTAGGAAATCGTTAGTTCAAGAAATTTCTGGCTGCTCGGCTGAAATGTGGTGGTCTGTTATACTAGCAGTTTAGTAAAATCTCTTTGATGTATGTAGTTCGGAAACAAGATAAAATAGGACACATTTTTTGTTTGTGTCTCCTGTCCCCCGCTTAAGTGGGTCCCACATGATATGGTACATCCTGTATATACTAATTGGGCATCCACAGTAGGAAATGTGGTATGTGACAGTTAGGAAAAGTTATCATATATCATTCACCAGACCATATGATCTGCAAGGCCATATGTTGATTTATTGGGTTTTTTTGGCAGTCAGAACATTCACATAAACAAACAATTTGTTTTTAATTATTATCCGTTTTTACATTATTTAAACACGAACTTATTAAAATATCTGTTTGTATATTTCTTTTTTTTTATATAGAAGCGGTGCCTGTGGTTCACTTAAAAAATGCTTTTCAAACGAGGGCTTCTGAAACGCGGCCTCCTCTTCTTGAATAAAGATGGTGAACCAGCCGAAACAAAGTTGGTTTATGACGTCATACAAAGCGTCAAAGCTTGTGTGTTCTTACGCTGTTTACGAAATAAAAACGTTTCATTTTGAAACTAATATTTTCAATGGTTCTCTTTCTAATTAATAAAAACATTTATTTTTTACTTTGGTGGCCAGTCATAACAAGATAAAAGAGTGAATATAACACTTTTTAATTAATTATTTCATGTACTATAATATCTCTTATTCCTACTACCAACACAAAATAATTTACTAATATATTTTGTTCTTTGAATAAGCTAAGAAAATGTTAATTACTCAGTACTCCTTAGGGATGTAGTATTAGACTCATTTGATAAAACTTTTTATTAATAATAGAGTATTAGTAATCAAATACTATTTCCTAATTTATTGACATTAGTCCCTTTCAGTCAATGTATGCAATAAAGACCTACTAGCTGTCAGATACCAGCCTTTCAACCATGTATATCCTATATATAATATTCAAAAGCAAAAATATCTCCCAAGTCCTAAAACCATTAACTGACAGTCACTGGTATTAAGCAAAGAAAATATAATTAACAACTAAGTTTGGCAAAGTTGTACTCTCTTCCTTACTTGATTCGATTTATAGGGCACACATCCAATATCTAGTCCTATATATTCTATCTCTTTGGAATTATCCAGGCAACTATCATGAATAATTATTTAAAACTACCTTTTTGATACATAAGTTTTCATGGCTGTTTCGGTCGTATTTGCTGTATTAATTCAAAATGGCTGATACAGTGACGCTATTTTGTATTTCAAATAGTTGCGAAGATATGATAAAAATTCGGAATTCCCAACCAAGTAAAATACCTTCAAATTCTTATTTTTGGGGGAAAAATAATAGAGTTGTCAATTTGTTTGTAATGCTAAGCAGTTTCTAGATACAAAATTACATGACAATCGTTAGAACGAATTTTGATTTTATATATATACCCTTTTACCTACCAGGCAAAAACTTTGTATCGGGGGATTTTAGAAGATTTTTGGAATTAGATATATTACCCTAAAGTTAAGAGTAATTTACTTAAAGGATATATATATCAGGGGTTTTTAGAAGATTTTTGGAATTAGATATATTACCCTAAAGTTAAGAGTAATTTACTTAAAGGATATATACTCTTAACTTTAGGGTAATATATCTAATTTCAAAAATCTTCTAAAATCCCCCGATACAAAGTTTTTGCCTGGTAGGTAAAATGGTTTCGACTTTCAGCTGAGCTACAGACGGCATCACGAAAACCACTTTTCCGATTTCAGGGGATCATGAAACGTGGAAATCTCAAGTTTTATTTTCTGTTTTGTTTTATACAATCGTTATACGTCACTTTGTGTTTTAAAATGTCAACTTCTCACGTCCTTATATAGTATAGCAATCTAAACAAGAGTTTTGATATATATGGGAATTTGGACAGATCTATTCTTTTGATGATTGATCTAAAAATATAAAATGTCGAACGAGAGGTAAAAGGAAGTGAGGGAAAGTCACAACTGTAGTGTGAAGACATTTATTGTATACAGCCTGCATATCACTACCGCGAGGTTTGTTGTATTCTTAAGCTTATACAACTGTTATTATTATTATTATTATTTAGCACCGCGTCTTACCACCCGCTCGGGTTATACGCTTTAAGTACTAATTACGCTAATGAATTAGGAATTGGGAAGGTTGAATTAGAGGAAGTTAACCCACATTTGCGTGGAGATAGAGTGGAAAAGCATTTAGGAACACCCCCCTCCAGTTCACCCGACCGAGATTCGAACCTCAAACTCCCCATCCCCAGCAGTCGAGCTCAACACGACTAACGCGTTAGCCAACTACGCCACCGAGGCGGGTATATATATAATTGTTGACAACGACATGTATTATCATTAGCACCGTGTCTTAATACCCGTTTGTCTTACACGCACTTACGCTAATGTGTAATGGTAGGGTGATTGTGAGATGAAACTAAGGATCTACAGTTTAACGCGGAATCCAAACCACGGTAGAGGCCTGGCATTCCCCACATTCACAAGTTGTGATTAATAAACGACTTGTCAGAGGTGAAGGAAGGGTTTAACAATCAGATAAATCTGTGCCGGGACCGAGGATTGAACGGCAGAACCCCAACACAAACGGAATGTATATTAACTAAAACTCCACGGCGTCGGCCCGTAAACGAGCCATACCGACTAAGCGGCCCTTGTCTGTTGAGAAGAGTCTGCTAATTTCTGCAGATATAGGGTGTACTCTAATCACGATAACGAACACCCCCGGCTGTTATTCTCAGTTTTCTAGACCGAAGCCTCTAGTTTTTATTCAAATAGATGCTCATTTTGTCCTCACGAGGATTAGTTTGACCTCATTCCAGTCCCACAGTTTCACAGTGCTGGAGATAATTAATGGTTCTTGTAAAACAGACACATGACCTCGCATGTGGGGTATGAGGGATCCGTTAGCGTGGGTTGTTGCCGTGGCTAACGTCACTTGACGGGACTGTACTAGTAAACCTATTATTCCCATTTAGTATCATACATGCCCGTTATAGAAATTATTTATTTGTGTGTGTGTGGCTGTTTAAATTGACAGTTATGGGGAGGGAACAGTTTCCTAGTACAGTCCCCTCAAAACTTTATTGACTTGGTAACAACACAGGGGTCATCTCGGCTTAGAGGCCCTGATTCTGACCTAAGGGACCAAGGTTCGATCTTACCCAGCTAAGTCAAGGATTTGTTATTTTATAAATCATATTGCTTTTCTCTCTCTATCTAGACAAATTACAATTCTATATTCATATGAACAACAGACAACTAGAAAAAAATAACTGTATTTACCTTCATGTATTCATACTTCATATCACGTTATCTGAATCTGCCACTTTCAATAGATATTATCAATTCCTATCAAATTAAATAAAATGGTGTCCAATAATTGATGCAAAATATTTTGCGTTATTTAAAAAGCTATTCTTATAAAAACTGGACTGTACTAAATATATTGTCAAAAATAAAAATATTGATGATAATTAAAATAAATAAGACTCGTCTCAATGGCACCTGCCATAGTTTCCGAAAACACTAAGTTAGAAATTTGTTATTTCTTCATCAACGTGAGTATAAATAATCCGGTAGCCACTGATGTGAAAACCCCTGGTAAACAGGATCTAGAGGATAGACTACCCGCATGACACAAGCGGAGATCAATAGACTCAAAACCAGAGGACACAGGAACCCGCTCGTTCCCCCACCCCCTCCTCCCACATTCCTCCCCTGTAAGAGGGAAATAGATTAGAGTTAGGACCTTCAACTGTCTTCACTTTGACCCAAATTGTCAAGAGTTGAAAAGTTACTATCAAACTCAAACAAAACCATGGCATCAATATTTTGTTCTTCGCAGGCCTAGTTTTGTATCTATAATTCGTGAGGGGGTCACATAATAAAGGTTCGTTTTGTTGAGTAAATGACAAACAACAAAAAATTTAAGAATAAATGTTCATATCTGGACTTTTTCCGAGTTTATTTACTCAAATAAGTAAGTATTGCTGCCTGTGTAAATATATATTTTATAGAGTAAACAGCTTGGAGTTTTATTTAAGTGTTTTCCCTTAGAGGTCTCTTACGGCGATTCAATTCAACAGAATGGCAAAAATATGGCCGGTAGTTTAGCGAGCTCTACACAAAGAAATAGAATAAAATAATAAAATCACTACTGGCTCTCTCTTTCTTATTTACCCTATCTTTCTTATTCTTTCTCTCTCTCTCTCTCTCTATCTCTCTACGCCAATGATAGTACGTCTCCTCTAAATTCCAAATTCCTCGTCAGTAACACAATAGTAAGACTACGTGGATCGCCCGGACGAGTAGTAAGATTTTAACTGCAAAATAAACACATGTATACATCTTATACTTCCGCACCACTTTATAACTAAGAAACTTTGGCCAAACAGGGGCTCGAACCAAATTCTTACAAAAATAGTTTTCATTCTGTAACAAGATTCGGCAATTTTTCTATTTCGTGGAAAATTTCAGTCGATCTTGTAAGAAAGATACATCTTCATCAAAAGTCGATCTTCGAGTTGTTTTTTTAGAACCGCGTCCTACTACCCGTTCGGGTTGTACGCTTATTTACTAATTACACTATTGAGATAGGGATAAGGAAGGTTAAATTTATAGGAAGTGTATCCGTGTTTGGGTGGAGAGATAGTGGAACACCATTTTGGAAAAAATACCCTCAGTAGACTCGACCGAGACTCGAACCTTGATCTCCCCGTCAACCTAGTCTACCGCTTGAGTAGCACGTTAGATCACGTGGCCATCTAAGAAGGTATTGAGTCTTCTAAACTCGCAAATATATAAATTCCCTTCAATAGTATGATTAAAATAGTCTTGATTGGTTATAGATGGTAATGTTATGATAAAATAGTTTAATATTAAAATAAACATTTTATTTGCTCTATTTATTTTCTAGAAGAGTGGGGGCTTATGTATTTATAAAAGATTTATTTAAAGGGATAAATTAAACTGAATGGACCTTAAAAAAAAGTAAGTGGAGAAACTATAGATGATCATGACATACTTTATAAGTTTTTAAGTCCATACGGGGCTTCAAAAGGTGGCCGACCCCTGACCTAGAACATTTCTTCCAAAACATTTAAAAGCACGATGCAGTTTTTTTTATAACAACAGACTTTCTTGACCCAACTTTTATAGACCTGCGGTGGGAATACTTTTGTATGAATTTTTTTTCTATATTTTTTCACTTTCCCGTTTTGATCGTGATTTTATATTTTCAAATAAATACAACATTTTCACAATTAATTTTATTTCAAAAAACTTTTCATGACCTTCCAAAAAATGGGATCATAACCCACAGTTTAGGAACCATTGGTCTAGAACACAAAGATAGTGACCAAATATAAGTCTTGTAAATAAAATGCTTTAAGTATAGTGTTTCCCTTGATTATTAGTAAGGTTATGTTTACTTTATCTTAAAACCTCGGAGAGAAATTATTGTATTCATGAAAAAAATAATCGAAACATAGATTTTGGTAAATGTCGACGTTTTATGACTCCCTTGAAACTAAAAAAGTGGTTTTCGCATTGCCGTCTGTCTGTCTCTACTTCAGACAAGAGCTGAAAATATTTTACCGATTGGGCTAAAAGATGTATCTGTCCCCTTCATCAGGTCCCCAAGTAGGATTTTTGGAATTATATATTCCTACCCTAAATTTCAAGGTTGTTTACTGAAAGGAAAACAAAAGAAATCGATTATCTTGAAATCTGCTCTAATGATATTGTTTAAATTTTATATCTGGACACTATTTATTATTATAAACAAGATGGCAACTCTAATACTTTCATGAAAATGACTTAGAGGGTACTTTGCATAAGAAAAATTTACCAATTTTGATCAATTCTCCGTATCTTTTTAGGTTACTATATTTGAAGTACTGCTAAAAATAAACATATTTAATTTGAAATATATTTTTATAAAACTAATATTTTCCTATCTATAATCAAATATATATATATATATATACACGTTTTAATTCAAGACTGAAAACTAATTTGATTCTTATACTCTTTGGTGAACAAATTCTCAATTTTTCTTCAACAATGTTCCTAGTTCTTAATATTATAGACAAAGTAACAAATTATACTATTTCATTTATGATATTTGGCGTAGTGTTTCTGCTACAGTTTTATTATTGCTATTACTTCGCTTCACAAATCTTACGAGTTTTTAGTAAATGTGTATTTTAAGATAAATCCGGGAGAAATTTTGTGTGATGCACCGAACCATTTATTTGCTTGATGTCTGATCAAACACATTAGCAGAAAATATGATTATATAATCCATTAAGATGGCTGAAATAATTATATCTACGTATATATTCTGCAAATATAAAAATAAAGATCGTGCGATTTTAAAATACACTAGTTTCATAAAAAATAGTTTCTTTTAGACATTTATATCACCATTCCGGTACAAACACAATACTAGTTCAAACGGGTAGCAAAAACAAATATTTAAAAAATCAATTTAAAGTAAATACTATTTATTTATGAACTATGTCTTTTTGTGCTGTGTCTGGCTTTATTTCGTTGTTGAGCTGTTTTGAAAAAGTGAAAAATAAAAATAGCGTTCCAAACCCTGTATTTGCGTTGTGTATTCGTGCTTGTAACAGGCGCGTAATTAGTTCTAGGTTTGTAATTAAACACAAAGTTCTCTCGCTACTAAACAGCTCAACAACGAAATAAAGCCAGACGAATGAGGGGAGCTTGCCAAAGCCATACGTCGCTTCTAACCACTGTGTCAGTGAGTGCGATGACATAATTCAAACAATAGAGGACGTATTTCAATAGCGGAAATTTTGATAAATGTTCCGAATTTAGTCAAAACAGATTCCCAATTGGGGAAAGAGGGGGGGGGTGACCTTATAGACAGATGAGCGTAGTGGACAGTAAAATGGGTTCTAGTATTTGATTCGTTTGGTTTATCAAAAATAATTAAATAAAATTGATATTTTTCAAAGATTGTCTTAATACGCGTGATCAATGGTGTATTCTCCTATAAAATTTATAAACTAATATTATTTATGTATAATTTGATTGTCCAAATCCAAGTAGTTATTACAGAATAAATTTTAATAACAAATCCAGAGAGAGATATTTTGATTTATTCGGTTGTTTCTTATTCACAGATCCTTATAAAGAATAGTTTCTGTACCTACCTTTATCTTTTTTTCGTAAAACTATAAAACTGCTGAATAGATTTGAATGCTGTATTTTCTTATGTTTAGTCGAAGGTTAAAGTTTAAAAGGTTAAAGGTTAAAAGCTTTTTAAAAATTAGCTATACCTTCAGGGAGTTGAGTAGTGACATTAAATACAATATATTTTATGGATTATCACATATAAAAAATATAATAATAATATTTAGCACCACGTCTTACTACCCATTCGGGTTATACGCTTTAAGTACTAATTACTCTAATGGACTAGGAATTTGGAAGGTTTAAATAGAGGAAGTGAACCCGCATTGGCGTGGAGGGAGAGTGGAAAACCATTTAGGAACCCCCCCCCTCCCCCCCTAGTTCACCCGACCGAGATTCTAACCTCGATCTCCCCATCCTCAGCAGTCAAGCTCAACACGACAAGCGCATTAGCCAACTACGCCACCGAGGCGGGTATAATATAAAAAATATATAGTTTCACTTATAAATGGAGAACTTATGCATCAATTTAGATGATGATTTTTTAATTTAATATCTTTCGGAAGGGTTTTAAGTTATTTCTCAATGGGTTATGTCTTTATAAAGCCGTACAGTGACAAATAAAAGTGATCTTTTTACACATTCAAATAAGAATTTCCGTATTTATGAATACTTACCTAAAGAACCACTTATTCAGTTCAGATTATTTTTTTAAGGTATTTTTATATTTATGGAAAGGCTTTAGGTTGTTTATCAATGAAATATTCGTTCAGTGAGCAAACATCACAAGTGTCGTTAAAACCAATATATTTTTGTTAGTATTGATAATATATATGTTTTTTAAAGTGAGTGACATTTGCTAATCCCATGAACTGACGTACGAATATGTGAAAATAGATCTAGTAGATTTTCTAGCTTTCCGGTAAAGTTCTTTTCTTATGAAAAATTGACTTAAATGTTTTGTAAATCTACCAATCCTATTGGTTTGACTTCGACAGAGATGGTTTCGTAGCAAGTTGGATTAAAAAAAAAAAG